>CBVK0102164791.1:0-17805 GCA_900067695.1 Picea abies
GATCTGCTGAGGAGCCAAAATTTGGTTCATTCTTTATGTCTTCCCATTGGTATCAAGGTGATATGTTGTACTAATGTTCAGTTGTGTCCCCAAGGCCTCTTGGAAGCTGGTCCAAAAATGTCCCATAAACATCGATCCTCTATCGTATATGATCCTTTTTGGCACGCCATGTAATTTCACAATATCACTGATAAAAAATCTAGCTATGTCAAGTGCCCAATAAAATGTACACATAGGAATAAAATGTGCACTCTTCATCAAAGTGTCAACTACCATGAAAAATGAGTCATGTCTCCTTGTCATCAGTGGAAATCCAACTATAAATTCAGTCAAAATGACCTCCCATTTCGATTCCAGAATGATTTGTGGTTGTAGTAAGCATGTCGGATGTCCATGTTCAACTTTCAATTGTTGACATTCTAGACATCACACCACTTAACTATCTATGTCTTCTTTCATTCATTTCCAGAATAATAAAGGCTTAAGGTCAACCTTAATATTCATGACTCCCAGATGAACCATGTATACTTCTCTATGAGCTTCTCTTAAGATCAAATTTCTAAATTCGTCGTTAGGCGGTACATAAATCTTTTTATTATACCTCATGAGTCTGTCATTGTCCAATGTATAACCTTCAAACCTTGGTACCATCATGGTATCTTGTCCGATATTTTACTTAACCTATTTTTATCAGTCATCGTCGATCTTTATAGCTAGAATATTTTCTCAAAGATTCGTTTGAAGAGGTGTTATAGAGAATACACATGGTATTCGACTCAACGCGTCAACCACTCTGTTTACCATACCTTTTAAGTAAGAAATATCGAATTCATATTCGTTAAGTAGTTTTAAGCAATGCCTCTGTCATGCAATCATGAAACTTTGCGTAAGTATGTGATCCAATCCACAGTGATTTTTCTTCAACTTGATTTTTTGTCCAATCAGATAGTGTCTCCATACTCTCAAGGCATATTAAATTTCCAATAACTCAAAATCATCCATTGCATAGTTCTCCTCGTGCCTTCGTAATTTCCTTGAGATGTAAGCAATCACTTGATCGTCTTGCATTAATACTTTGCCTAGAACTTCCTTGGATGTGTCTGTGCATACCAAGAATCCCTTGTCCATGTTGGGGAATTTTAGTGTCGGTGTTGTTATCAACAAGTCCTTGAGCCTTTGAAATGATTTTGCTCATTTCTCGCTCCATAAAAACTTCTTGTTTTTGTTCTGCAATTTCGTGATCAGATTTGTTATGTTTGAAAAACTTTCAATGAACTATAAGTAATATCCTACTAAACCCATAAAGTAGGGTACTTATTGTATGCTCGTCAGTTCAGGCCATTCCATAATAGCCTCTACTTTTGTTGGATCCATAACTATACCTCCACTAGATACAACATGCCCCAAGTAATGAATCTTCATTTGGTATAAAGAACATTTTGACAGTTTCCCGTATAATTGATTTCTTGTAAACACTTTAGTACCAATCTTAAGTGTTTGTCATGTTCTTCTTTCATCCAAGAATGTATCATTATTTCATCAATGAATACTTGAACAAACTTGTCTAGGTAGTCATGAAACACCCCATTCATCAAACTCATGAATACCCCTAGGGTGTTTGTGAGTCCAAACAGTAAAATGATAAACCCATAATGTCTGAACCTTGTCTTGAATGAGGTATTAGGAATATATTCCTCCTTAATTCGTAACTAGAGATATCCTAATCTCAAGTCACTCTTTGAAAACATTGTCACACCTTTAATTTCATCAAACAGATCGTCTATTATTGGCAAAAGATATTGGTTCTTGATCATTGCCTTTTTCAATTGATGGTATTCATACAAATTATTCATGAACCATCCTTCTTTCTTATGAAAATAACAGGTGCACCCCAAGGTGACACACTTGGATGTATAAGTATCAAGTCAAAAAAATCCTTCAATTGCATTTTCAACTCCTATAACTGAGGCATTGACATCCTATAAGGTGTTCTTGCTATTGGTTCAGTTCAAGGTTTCAAGTCGATTGTAAACTCAAACTCTCTTTCATGCAGAAAACCTTGTAACTTTTCTAGAAACACGTCTATAAATGATCGTATTAATGGAAGGTCTTCCCATCCTTCTACCTCGAACCTTTCATTTAGTGCTAATATTGTGTATAAGTTGCATCATTTGTGCATGCTCTTCTATAGTTGTAGGGAAGAAATGAACCTCAAGGAAACTCCGTGGTTTCTTCCTACAATCACTATTAATTGTCCCTCATCATCGGTCAAACTCAATCATTTCATCTTACAGTTGAGTATCATATCATGTGATTCCAAGCAGTCCATATAGATCACGGTGTCATAGTATCCTAATATCATGACATATAGGTCATACTTCATTACAAAATCTGCCAAGTTAATGAGACAACCCAAAACCCTTCCTCAAACCTTATGTTTGGAACCCGAAGGCATTTCTATGTCCCTAAATGCATCCTGTTAGACTTACTTTACCATAATTCTCTTTAACAATGCACTAGAAATAAAACTCTTTGTAGCATCGAGATCTATAAAAATACCAAAATTTTGATCGTCGATCATACCTGACATCTTGAGCACAGTGGAATGGTGCTCGACCTAGAGGTTATTCATTGTTGCATGAATCTTGTGGGCCTTTCCCAAATCTCCCATTGTAGTGGGTCCTACTGACCCAACCACTCTAACCTTCTCAACTAGACAGGCTCTCTAGTAATATGGCTCTCCACATGTCCAACATTTGGTCTTCGGTCCAGTACTGTTGGTCCCTGAAGGAGAAGTTGTCAGCTTACCAATAAAAGATCCTGGTCTACTCTATTGAAGAGGCATAAACTATTTTTGTTGTGGGCGATGTTGTTGTTGATGCAATGGTCCTCTGTAGGGAGTCATCTACTGAGGATTCGATCATCATGGTGTCGTGACCATAGATCCTCTCGACGTATCTTGATACCCTTATGTTTGTCTGGCTGGTGTCTGATGCTACTCCACACATGATGTCGTCTGTCCAATCGATCTTGTAGGAGTCCTTCCCTGGCCCCCATTAGTTATCTCTTCCTCACCTATGAGGGCCCTCTGGATTACATCTTGAAACTTCTGAGGCATTAGGATCTTCACCTTTGCACCAGTGTTGAAGTTAAGGATGAAAAAGAACTTGTTGACCTTTAACTTCTTCGTGTTCATATGTGGAGCATACCAAAGTAGCTCCATAAATATTGCCTCATACTCCGGCACCGTACGACCACCCTGTTGTAAGGCATTGAACTCAATGATTTGGTGCTCGATCAATTCCTTTAACAAATACCTCTCCCAGAACCATTCCTCAAATAGTTCCCATGACAAGTCTTTGATGACCATGTTTAGTTGAGCTAGGAGCATCTTCCAACATAGAAGAGTGCTCCCCTTTAGCTAAAATACCACCATACAGGCCTTCATGTTGGAGGTGTAGTCACGAAATGAAAATCACATCGCCATGTTCTCCAACCATGCTTCTACGGCTGAGCCATCCGTGGAACCCATGAAATTAGGAAACTTCACCTTCTCATGTTCTCTATGGATTCTACCACTACCATCTGGAGCACACTATGAACCCTAATTAGGTACAGACGCTCTCGTCTCATCTCTATCTACTCTGTTAATCAATGCCTATCACATCCTTTGGAAGTATCTGATCAAACCGACCACATCCCCCACCACAACCTACTCCTACCCAATGACTTTTTCTTTTCCTTGGTGGTTAGACCCCTCTGGATTGGATGCTACTAGAGGCATTGTAACTCTTCCACTGGAACCACATCATCTACCTCCATGACATCCTCTAATAATAATTTCCTACATAGACAGTTTCAAATTTCAAATTAGCGTTGAAGTCTAAGGCATATTTTAACACAGGGGAAGGTATAATGGTCCAAATCGAAGGGTTGAACCCACTTTGATACCATATGTAATGTTCCCTCCATTACAACAATGAAAATCAATATACAAAAGGTAATATTTTTTTTTGCATAAGGTAATTAAAACGTCCCCACATAATGAATAACAACACTATCGACACATCATCCAAATTAGTAGCAACATGAAATCAAGAATTATCATAATTAATAGTGGCACATAATCAATGCATTAACATAATTAGTAATGATACATAATCAACACATCACCATATTAGATAACGACACATAATCGACAAATATCAAAATATTGACGCAAGAGAAACTCATCACGATCAATAGAAAACATCATTACTTGTATTCAATCAACTCATCACATGAAGCTAACATAAATAAACTACCCACCCAACCTATCATGCAAGGTTAGGACCTCCAAGACACATAAGCAACGCTCAAGTCCAGGATTCATCTGATTGATTTTGACCATTTAAGGCCTCGGGACTAGCGACTTTTCTGAGGAACATGGAGGTATCTATTTCCCTTATCCAATCCTAGTATCACCATCTATCCTAGAATTTCAACATAAAAAAATTAGACATAAAAATCTTGTTGAAGAATCAAACATTACAATATAGTATGATTTAATTATTTCTAACAACATTTTGGTAGGAAGGTTAAATTAGGTAGATCATAGACTTCAACTTGAACATAACCATCATAAGTAAAATTTATAACTCTTAATTAACTCGCATATAACAATGAAAATCCACAATCTAAAAATCAATCTTCCATCACTAATACTATTACTCTGCAATATAAAGTAATTCTACCAAGGTAACAATAAACTCCATTCTAGTGCATCGACAAGATATAACAATATTGATTTAACTTACAAACTTAATATCAAGATCTTAATATCAAGATACTACACTTCTAATTTTTATAAGTCATAACTAGAGATTTGCACTTATCCATATAATTATTATAATCAATACTTCTATTAAATAAAAGTTCATTTATTTACAATTAAGTCTTCGCACTATTATGATAAACTAAAACTAGATAATGAGCCCTTTTCGAAGAAACCTTTATGTTTTAATCCATACAATACTATAATGTCAACTCTTTAATATATGTAAATATAATTCAATATTTATCATCTTGATACACATATACCTTGGAAGGGTTATTACAATTTCACACTATGTATATGATCTCAAAACATAACGTTGTGATATAATAAAATAATAAAATAGTTGTGTAATTTATGCCCTTAAGAAGATTTAATAGATCAATTATTTTAGCGAGGTAGGTAAGGAATTATTAGGTCACCTACATATCTATTTAAAAATAAAGGGGAGTCTAATCATAAAGCTATTAACCAAGCAAAACTGCTTCTACATCCATTTAAAAGGACTTAGAGGTATTAAAAATTATAAAAATAAAAAGGAGTCAACTACTATCCATTGAAAAGAATTATATGAAAACCACAATCGTTCCATACTATACTAATTTATTGACATGTGGATCTTGTTAATTTAAGTATGTTTAATATGGTGGATTGTTCCTTACGTGGGTCACTCCTTATTTTCATTTTGATCGCTCGGTACCTATCTCCTTACAATTCCTTAAGAGTGTACATGATATTAGTTGAAGGGGTTGAATCCAGGTGAGAGAATTTGTCTTAACTCTTAACCCTCCGAGCACTTCAAATGGGATTACTCTGAATAGAGGTATCATGCCTCCAATTCGCACACCCAAAAATCTCAAAGCCACTGCCAGAAAGAGCTATCTGTCAACGCAATCATTGCATTGGGATGTACTCATGCTGGGTGAAAATTAAGCAGGAAAAAAGAAATCACGAGTGATCGAGGTCAATGAAATCTTAGCATTGTAGAACTACAACGGGACTGTTTTTCTTTTTACAATCAATCTCAAGTTTTAAAAAACCATAATTCGTACACAAGAAAAAATGATTCTAAGGATACAAGCAATCGAAAAGAGGAGGGGGGTACCCTTCGAACATCAACCAGTGGTCAGTTAATCCTTTAAACCGTGTGCCTTCTAGCGTCCCACAGTACTGAGGTGAACTTTAATCGAGCTGGAACGCATTTAAAATGTCAAGGATAGGTTGCTATCTCGTGCCCAACCAAGGTAAATCATTTCGGGAGAAGGTTCGCTAGGATTCTCTATAAGAGATGGTTACTTAAAGTGCTGGAAGGAATGTGCTATAGGATGAAGGATTTGAGAGATAGTCTCAAAATCATTAAGAATAAGGTAACGCGATGACCAACGAGATGACAGTAGATTGATCGGTCCGTGATCTAAACCTTATTCGCAATAAGGGAAGGCAAGTTTGAATCTGGGAATGACATTATATGATAATACAAGATTCCAATAAACAACAATATTAATTCTTTGCTCTAAATTTGTTATAAATTAAAAGGGATTAAATATGGAAGAATAAATTGCTACGGGGATTTCGGTAGAGAAGGCGCATTCAGGGACCAATAAACAATACAATATCATTATGTTCCATCATATTTTCTACTACAGAAACATCCACCCAAGTTACAGTTTCAATTATGACTATCAATGAATTGAAATCTATAGTAAGTTCATTTAAAAATTTCGATAGAAAACCCATAATATCTTCAGCATGGACATACACCAATATTTAAAAAAAAAAAATTAAGCAACAATACAAAAGTGGATTACCGTAACCAATAATTTGAGGTCAACATGGATTGATATTGCCGACGAACTCCACTTTAACTTGTGCACAACTCCTTTGCTTGCCAATCTCAAGATTTCACCAGTACCTCCCACGCAATGCTAGGGGTACTCTTGTTCCCCCTTAGTCCCCCAAGCCGCAAAGGGGAAACACACACAAAACTAAAAAACAGCTCTAGATCCAAGCTCTCCTCACAAAGTAAAGACACCACTCTAGCTTAAGCTGGGTATCCCAACTCTCACAAGTAAAACTAGTTAAAAATAACTCAACAACATAACTTTGTCGATAACGAGTGATCCCCTTTTTTCCCTCAACCCATTTGCTTTATACAAGTTTCCTTAATGACACATCCCCACTTGCACAATTAATTCGCTTTTTAATTAAATAAATTAGAATTATTTCCCCCTTACACTTGTCACCCTCTCCCCAAGTTGCACAAGAAATTCCACATTTTATTTTAGTTAAAGTCATTTTCCTTCGCTTTTCCTAAAATCACTCCTTAAATCACTCCCAGTTGTCTATGTATCCCCCCATATTCCCATTTAATGAGTGATGCCTTAATAAATTCGGGTTGAGTTAAAATATGCGTCTTCTTCTAGTTAGACTAGTGTTAACTAGACTCTAGATACCTTTCTATGTGTACACACTATTTCATGTTTATTTATTTCTTATTTTAAAAACTCCATTTTAATATTTTCTTGCACCCATGTGCCTTATATCAAACCTTTAAATATGATTTACCTTTTCTTAATTCTTTAACTTGATTTACTTCATTCTCCCTTTTAAATTTAATTTATAATTTAATGTTACTCTTCTTACAAAAACGTAGACTTAGGTTGAATTTCTTCCTCCCATTTTTGAATAGATGTAGACTTTTAATGGGATTCTTAACAAATAAATTTGATCTTTAATTAATTAATTCAATCCGAGAGTGTTTAAAGATATTTCAAGGTTTAATTATTCACTCAAAGTTTTCTAGGACACCTAGATTCATTGACTCAAGTGTTATTTACACGTCGTGCCCTTCAATATGCAAATTCGTGATCCAAGGGTGCCACTCTCCTTTTTATTGGTTTTGGTAGTTGTCCAACTGTTGGAGTCAGTACTCCATTCGGGTGACCTTGTGAGAGACTAAGGGATTCTAAGGAATAAACAACCTACCTTATTGCGAGCCTCTTAGAAATCTTTGTGAGTGATTGTCTCAGTCTGCCCTCACGACATCATGGACCGCTCAAACTAGGTAATCGTTAACCTACAATTTGAGCCACGGTGGGAGTGCTAGTAGCTTGTGACTGGGACAATGCCACACCTCTCCCTCAATATCTGGTCTATGTGCATGGCCCCTTTATTACTTATGTGAGTCATATTAGACGGAATTCATCATTTTTCATCCATCAAAGAAACATTGTCAATGATCTATATACAAAATCATAATAAAATTGATCATATGTCATATATGCATAAATGAAATACTCAAACCAATACATTCCACTCTTACTTAATTTGGAGTTCCAGGAGGTCCATTGATGCCATCGACATCCACAATCTGTCAAACATTCTGCACACTTAGGGGAAAAGTCGTCAATAACATATGTCAATACACATATATCAACTAACAGTAATTCACAACCATCAACATCATCATAAAAATCCATAAGAGAAATATATAACCATGTACTTTAACCGGATCGCTTGCACGCAAGTGTCCTCAAAGAATAAGTTGATAACACATTCTCACAAGAGTGGGATGTTACAGTATCCTAAGTTAATCAAACTCTAAATCCTAACCAAGAGAAGATTCATAATCAAACTCCAACTATAAATTAGTTAGGAGACACCATAAAAGACAAATTGGGGAACTAAGGGATAACTAGGAGAAAATCTAGGAACTAATTGGGGATGTGAGGGAAAATGCATAATTATTTTAATTTAAAAGGGATAAATGTAAAGTCACTTCCATTATGACATCAATGTAAGTGAGTAAAGTAGTGATTTTTTTTTTTTTTGAGCATCAGATAGAACAAGTGTTACATGAAATAACATATAATAATGATTACAAAATATCGCCTTAACTATTTTCACTACAGATCAAGTTTTAAATACAAATATCTATTATTCAAAGATCAACCACATCACATAAGGATAAAAAAATGTCTACCCACCCAACCTACCCTGCAACATTAAGACCTCCAAGACACGTAATCAACGTTTAAGTCCAGGATTCGTCGGATCGATTTTGACCATTAAAGGTCTTAGGACTATCGACTGTTCTGAGGAACATAGACCTATCTATTCCCATAACCAACTCTAAACTATACTAGAGATTAAATTAATAATAAAGTACTTTAATTATCATGAAATTTAAAATTCACTCAACGACTCTTTATACTAGTGAAAATCTTGTTAATTCATCAATCAATATACATCACACTACTTAAATATTTGGTTCCAATCCATTACATAATTGTGGCTAATACCATAACTTGTCAAGGAATAATTCTACATGTAAATTGAAAAATTTAAACTATTGACTAACTTTATTTCTTAAAAAAAAATTCCTTCATTACCACATATATAGATGAAATACTAAAAATTGGAATAAAACCCTTTAAATAGCTATTACTTATATATACAATTGGAAACTTTCTCATATAATCTCCAATATTATAATATTTGTATAAGTTCCATCTAATACACTAAATAATATTAATACTTTACATCCTAACCTATTAATTATAGTTATTCAATAAATTACTTGCCAACAATATTATTGTATTCCTTATATATACAATTGGAAACTTTCTCATATAATCTACAATATTATAATATTTGTATAAGTTCCATCTAATACACTAAATAATATTAATACTTTACATCCTAACCTATTAATTATAGTTATTCAATAAATTACTTGCCAACAATATTATTGTATTATTTCTAATTCCTATTATTGGTAAGTTAAGTCTCATAGTTCTTGAAGTACTTCACTAAAGTTATTTAATAAGAAAACATAATTATTGTTCCAGGAAATTCTCTTACAAAGTTATTCTTTGTAAACATTTTAATGTCCTCTAATTATCATATAGAAAACAAATCAATATTTTAAGTTTTAGGATACATTAGAAAAATGTCCATGGAATCAAGACTATTGACTATCCAAGTGATGAATCCAAGTAGAGCTAAGAAGGAAAAAATTCCCCTCGGCCTTGTAGAAATAGACACAAAACAAAGTCCCTAAGCCAACATGGATAACAAATTCAAAGTCTCATAAACAAGCACAAGGTTAACACTATTTTCATATATATAAATTCTTTTGGAACTAGGAGGCATGCATATTCTGCACCGATGCAACTACTTAAAGGATGACCATGAAGTAACATATACTTTTTTTGTTGAAGGCTAGTCTTGTGAATTTATGATATCAACTCGATCCAATTTTCCTATGATTGAAATTACCACTAACTAGTTATTAAAAAAAATGTACATTGTTCCCTATATAATAACAAAAATATTGTTAAGAATAAAATGTACTCTACAATTGTCATTAGAGAAAAGCGACTAGGTAAAAATTCCTACAATCTCTTTCTCACATAACCCTTAGATCCTTAAAACAATTTCACTAGTAAAATAACAATCCTCCATAGACAATAAAAAATTGAGCTCTCTAAACTAAATGGAATAAATACAATGACTTATCGAGGAGCGCAATCTAACTAGTGTTGGAAGTAACCCACCAAAATCATGTTCTTAAAATCAATTAAACATAACTAAATTAATTCAATGCAGTTGGACATAACTTCTCTCTACCATATATCCCAATTTCACTCATACAAGTGGCAGGAATTTTACACCAGATTCCACCTACCTTACTAGCCATGGTTCTCTCCAAAGGAAAGTCGACAAGACTCTATCTCAAAGACTCAACTATAGGTATGAATCAACTGATCAACGATATGTTCATTAGGATTACCAATGTTGTGAAAATAACCTAAAAAAATAAGCGAAACAACGCCCTCTAACCCTGGTGTTATAGTCCAAAAATTCCTTACCTATGCATACATGTCATTGGCCTTTCTACTTACATAATTTTCCAAATTACTCATGAGGATTCTTATTAAAAAAACATTTTTTGGAACATGTATGTTCCCTACTGAACAATTATCCCGCGTACATATGTGAATTGCATACTAGTTATCATGTGTACATATGCGAGCTTCATACTAGTTAGCTCGCGTTTACCACCAAAAAGTGAAAAAACTATAAAATTGCAAGGAATTCGAAGAAGTTTATGGGATATCGAGAGTTTCCCAACCATTTTACCTATTGTAGCCCATCTCCAAACCGAATAACCATCATTTTATCGTATAAAGTAAGGTCTTGGGGTCTCATTTACAACAACAATAAAGAGAATAAGAAAACTCTACCAAAATCCCTTCTCCTTCTTAGCCCAAGTTTTCCATCCTATTATGAGATTTGGTCTCAACATTCCCATTCAAACCTTTCTCCTTTCCCAAGATATAAGTTGGTTGTGATAAGTAAGAGTGGATTTGATGTACTTGGAGCCACAATAAAGGATCCATGACCTGGTTCGCGGAGCGATTGCCGATGAAGGTTGTAATATTTATGATCTTAATATTGAATAAAATAGTTCATTCCTATCCCAAAACATTGTGTCTATATGATTTTATTGATTTACGCATTTATGTCTATATCTAAATATTTAGAGTGATAAGTAGAGATCGTATATATTGTAGCATTTTTTTCCTAAGTTTTGATAGGTCATATTTGGGAGGAGACCTGTAATATAGGAAGTTGCAAAGGTGAAAGAGGTCTACACCAACCACAAGTTCCAAAGGTGCACCTATTGTTCTTATTTCCTCCCTCTTGTTATTTCATTTAGATAGTTTTGCAGTAGCGTAGGAATAAAATTTTCATTTAAGGGAAGTCATTGCTCTGCCTATACCTCGACCCAGTATAGGGGGATTTTCCCCACTAGAAGAAATGTTGACTCCATTGGGGAGTCTCTCTAGGGTCTTAGTGGGAGATATTGGTTAGATTTGATTTTCAGTTTCTTTCTGAGTTTTCTGAGTGTTCTGAGTCAGGTTATGTCTCTGGTCACCTTCCAGGTTCCTACCAGCTTCCCTTGCCCAAGTTGTCTATCCAAAAAATTTCATTTTTTAAAATTTGTAGATGTGTATGCGTTGTACTCTTTACAAAACACGCGCACATATGTGGCCTGCATTATACACAACTCATGTACATACGTAGGTTGTTCATGCACAAAACACGTCACTGAGTTTTTGGAGAATTTTTTCAAAATATTTTCCTTTTGCTATGGGAAAATTGTGTTTTCCATGTCTTACTAAGTTGCAAAGGCTTCTGTTGTTTTGTGTTGGGACAATTTTCAGGCTCAAATTGTTTATGAAATAAATAAATAAAATCATCTTGTCTCTCTATGTTTCCAAGAATTTTTGGCTTATTTTTATCTTGAATTTTAAGAAAAATGAGTTGCATTTTAAACAAATATAAAAATAAAACCTATTTGGGGGGACGTGAATCGTGTATTATAGCATATTTTGTTAATTTTTATTTTATTGAAAGAAAATATAAAAGTAAAACCTAGTTTTTTGTTCTAGTTATGTCTCTTTATTTCATTGCATTTCTTTGCATTGTTATTTGAAAAATAAAAAGAATTAGCATAGGGTTGTGTTTTCTTCTCATCTTGAAATCATTTGAAAAGAAAAATAATAAAGAAACTCCTTTCATTTTCTCTTTTGTTTGACTCGAAAGTTGGATTGTTCATTTTGCATGGAAAGGAGAAAATATTGCATTTTTATGTTTCAAGGATTGTTCATGCATTTTCTTTCTTGAAACTCTTTTTCATTTGAAGGATTAGCATAAAGTTTTATTTGTCAATGTTATTATAAGTTTCATTTTTGCAAGAGTCTCAAACAACATCAGTTGCACATCCATTCCTTGAGTAAGAAAAGACCTAAAATGAACGTCCTAATCTAAAACATATTAGTAACACTTTTTCCAAGGTTCACCAATAGCTTAGGCTAGGGCCTTGGATTAGGTGTGGAGAGGTAAACTTTCCAAGGCCAACAAAAACTTAACTTAGGTGTTTGTTCTAGGGTGTGAAAAATCCACTTTGTAATTACTCAATCCAGGAAGCTCCTCTAACACAGGATTCAAACACAAGGATGCATGGAGGATGGTGACAGAGATTTCCACTCATGATCCTAACAAATCATTTGGGATAGTGTGTATTGGGGGTGAATCTCATAGCGTTACTGGCCTGACTTGTGTCAGATATCTAAGACACTTGGATCCATCCAAGGTACTCTAAGAGTGATTCTGGCCCTGTTTCATTTTAGGCCTGGGGATGGAATTTGGGCTTGTTTACCTTGCCCATACACTTCACTGACTATTGAATGTACCCCCTAGTTGTTGATTACAAGTTGGTGGCCTAGTTTCCATTATATAGGTTTACACATAGGTGACTGTGAGGGGTTTATCACAGTACCTCAGGCAGATTATGTATTATTTGGAAGACACCTCAAGAGAACATTGGTAATAGGTTTGGGTAACTTCTTCTCCTGGCTAGTCATTTTCCTTTGTGAATGATTCAGATGATCGATACTTCATCTCCCTTGGTCGTAAGAATTTATAAGGGTAGGTTATTTGGATTGTATCTTTTTATGCTTGTATTTTTAGTGGTATGCTCTGTGCTCCCTATTTTTCCATAGTGAGTTAGTTAGTCATTTCTTTGGTTTTATGAACTAAGGTGGTATACCACCACGTCCACTGGTCATGAGGAATTTTTGGTCTTCCTCTTAGAAATATGGAGCCGCCTCTTTATAGGCATTGTTTTTTATAACACTGGTTTACCAAAGTTAGTGTGTGAGAATTTTATAGACTTGAACAATCCCGCAAAGGAAAAATCTATGCATAAGATATTCATGGCCCAAGTTCTTGACATTACCAACCAAGGAATCCCTTTGCAAAGGGATTCTTGTTCTTTTCCTTTTTTTGGAAATGTTGGCGTCCCTTTCATGGCCACTTTGTACTTCCTAGATTGAATATGGGACTACTAGTTTGGTTGGGTACCATTCCAAATGTCCCTAATTCTCTTGACGCTTCTCAGTTAAGCACCTTATGTCATGGGCATTATGTTGATGTTCCTTTGTTAAAAATGTCTTCTCCAACTCCTTCTTCCTTCTCTAGTGAAAATCTATCTACTAGTAACTGAAGCTCTAAACAAAATAGAAAGAGGAAGAATAAGAAGAAGAAATCACCAACCTCTTTAAGTCATGTTTGAGATAGGTCTTCAACATCTGAAATTCATGTTGAAGACCAACAAATAGCCTATGAAGTTCATTCTAGGGGAAAGCATGCAACCTCTGTAAGTCATGATGGGAGAAAAAGTCTAGTCACTGCTAGTCATATTGGTGATAGGTTTGCAGCCTCTGTGAGTCAAGTTATCGACCAATCACCAACCTATACAAATCATGTTGGAGATATGTAACCCGCCACTGCTAGTCATGTTGGCAGCATTGATTATGTTGAGAAACCTAGATGGATAGGATGTAATACTAAGTTCCCTTATAATATTTGTAAGGGATATCACCTTACTCATTTTTTCCCCTAGCCTTCCAGAGCATGAAGATTATGGTCCCTATATGAAAGATCTTATGATTCTAAGTATTCTCGGGTTTCCTCATAGCTTATTCAACTAGTGGTTGAGGAAGTGGTCATGCCAATGCAATATTCGGCTGATCCCACTCCTATTTTTGGGGGTGATGTGACTTTAGACCATGTTGTCTCATAGCCTATTCAACCAGTAGTTGAGGATGTGGCCTTGTTAATGAAATAGTCGACCGATCACACTCTTCTCTTAGAGAGTGTCGAGTCTACCAAAGAGGTTATGCCAATGCAATTTTTGATTGATCCCACTCTTCTCTTGGAGAGTTTTGAGTCTACCAAAGTGGTCATGGCAATGTAATATTCAGATGATCCCACTCTTCTCTTGGGGATTGATGTGTTTACCGACTATGTTTTTATCATTTCTAGTTCAGTACATTCAGAATAAGGGGGAATTATTCTCACTTGAAGCACACCCCCTCCAAGTCCTAGGATGGTTTCCTTTGATTAGAATGATATTTTTGAGCCTCATATTCCTTCTTATGTACCCTTTCAAATAAGGGTTGAAGTTAATTCAAAAAACATTTACCGATGTAATGTGGATGAAGGAGCCTCCACAAGTATTTTATCCTCCTCAACCTTGAAAGCTTTGGGTTCTCCCGATCTTGTGTCTGCTTCGCATGAGCTATTGGATTTTGACATAATTCCTAGTGAATATTTGGGTGTTCTTACTCAATTACCTATCTCATTACGTGGGAAGACTTTCCGTATCCATGTTATAGTGGTGCAAGGTCCGTTAGATTTTAATATGCTTCTCAGGTGTGATTATGTATCTCCTATGAATGTTTTAGTGTCTACGTTCTTCTGGGTGATGCATTTCCCTCACAATGGAATCATTTTCACTATCGACCAGTTGGCATTTGTAATCACCATCCTAATTTAACATTATTTCATGATGCCCCTTTATATGTTCCTAGTATCTGTGTAGACTCTACCCCACCACTACTAAATTATGTGGAATCTTATCCATGGTGTTCAATTGTTGTTGATCATGAAATTTTTCACTCATGTTTTCCTTCTCGAGACTTGGTATCAACAATTGATCCATTGGTAGCCCTGATTGACAGAGAAAAGGGTACCAAGGAACCCTAGGGGAATCCATGGCGCAGATGTCGAATCCCACTCAGCAACAACAACAACAGGTGGCAGTAGTTGTACCGAACGCTTCTCTATATGTGGGAGATATGGATCCCACCGTCACCGAAGGGAATCTCTACGACATCTTCAGTCAGATTTCCCCCATTCTTTCGGTTCGTGTCTGCAAAGATCAGATCATCAGGAACTCCCCCGGTTATGCCTCTATCAACTACAACCACGCTCATGAGGGAATGGCGTTGGAATTTGATGAGTTCAGGAGGCCATTTATCAAAATAAGGGAGCAGGAGCAGAAAACCCAAATAAGAGGCTCAGATGCTCAGAAGGCCAACTTTTCGGCTGCCAGGGCCGTTGCGCGCATCCTCCACACCTCCCTCTACCCCAAGGGAATGGACCAGATGATCCAGATCCTCGACGGTGATGTCACCATCAGGTTACAAGGTTGGTTGAGCAAGCTTCTAGTCACCCCAGATCCCAACAGATCGTTGAGCGACTGCGTGAGGGTTATGCAAATGAAACAGAACCCTAACGGGGAGAAGGAAGCAATAGTTCTTTGTAGGGCCAAGGTGGACCAGTAAGTACTAAACCCTAGCCACCACCGCCAATGCCTTAACCTACATAGTGGCAAGACTAGCTCCAAGATCATGGCAAGCTTCCCCCTTTTTATAAAGAACATTGCCAGATCTTCTCTCTACTTGCAGGTTCAAGACTCAGACTCTCTCTTTGAGCTCAAAACTCAAATCCACCAAGCCACAGGGACTTCGCCTAGATTCCAATGACTAATATTCGAAGGCCGACAACTTGGATATGGCTCTCTACTACACGATTACGGAAATCTAAAAAACATAACCATTTCTCTCACTTCTCAGTTGCGTGGAGGAGCGCCTTCAGTGACTCATCCAAGCTCTTACAAGAAGGCCATGAAATCAAGGACTTCCACTCCTTTGAAGCTCAAGGTTGAAGCTTCAAAAGTAAAGGATCCCTTTGGAGGTGCCTTCATTGTGGAGCAGTGTGAAGAACCTCCAACAGCAGAAGTCGAAGACCCCCAAGTATATGGCTATTCCTTTCTCTACCAGGTCAAAGCCCTCATTTGCTGCTTCAACGGACTTTGGGCCTCATCCCCTACGCTAAAGGAATGGGTTAACAAGACCTGGTCAGAGGGTCATGAGCTATTCTTCTGTTCCAAGGGGTTCTTCATCATCAACTTCTCCACAGAAGCCGAATGTCAACACATGCTAGAGCAAGGTCCTTGGTTCTGGGGAAGATCTAGTCTCTCCATGCAGTGATGGTTCCCAGAATTCAATCCACTGACCATGATAGCCATGACTACACCGGTCTGGGTAAGACTACCCAATCTACCCCTGCATTTCTATTCTGCATCTTTTTTACCCACCCTGGGCAATGCATTGGGTAGATTTATCAAGATAGACACAGACAAAATAACGAAAGGATTCATCACTTTCGCCCGCATATACGTTGAAATTGACCTCAGTCAAGGGCTTCTGGATAGGATTCTTATAGATTGGGGTGATGGATATCCTTTTGTACATATGGTCGATTATGAGAACACCGCCTTCATATGTCGTTCCTGTCAGCAAATAGGGCACCTCCAGGAAACTTCTCCTCTTTCCCCCACCCCTCCCTCAACTTCTGGAGCACAGAAAAGAGCCAATGGTTGGCAAGGACCAAAATCTCACAAAATCCGCCCGAACCCTTCCTCTGACAACAAGCAACATCAAAGAGATGCTCCAACTCCTTCTCCTTCCTCGATGCCTTCGCAGGCCCCAACTTTCACTCAACAGTCATTTATCGACCCAAAACACCAACCTACAGCCTCGACACAAAATCCTACAGATTCAGAAGTCATGACTCCAACTCCTGCAATTAAATCCTTGCACCCACCTCATGAAAAGGGGGAAACAATTGACATAATCATGACCACAGCGTCGCTCCCAGGAACTCAGAAGCGACCTCATGAATCAGACAACTCAGACAACAAAAAAGAAGCACCACTGAATTCAACAGCTCCAGATTTTGGCACTTCCTCAGACCATCTAGCTTTGGTGGTAAAGGTTGTTGAGCCTACTAGCTCCTCTGGTTGGATTGATGTTCGCAAAAAAAAATGTAGAAAGGATCCTCATTGGCCAACACAATGATCCGGTCCTTCTCCTTATATTGTAATGTTTCATCTTGCTTTTCCCTCGTGCTCTATGGGGATCTCTTTTAGCATAGGCTAGTTTCAAATGATCCCATGTTCTCTTTCTGAGGGGTCTTTTTCCATCCACAAATCAATGTATTACTTTGTACTTTTTTCATGGATTGAATAGAAGGATTCTCCCCTTTCTTACCAAAAAAAAAAAAAAAAAAAG
>CBVK0102164792.1:0-19994 GCA_900067695.1 Picea abies
TTTAAAAAAAAAAAAAAAACAATCGATCCATTGGTTTATCCAATGGGGGAATGGGAGCCCTTACTTCACCCTCTTGGTTCAAGTAATCTTTAGTTTCCTTTCAAGTTTGATCTCATTATTTGTAGATCCTCAATCCCTTGTGCTCGTGATTCTTCACTGATAGACTCTGCCAGTCCTAGCCAGAACCTCCATCGTCATATGGAATATAGTCAGTTTTATTTTCCCTTTGGGACTGTCGACCCTCTTCATTCGCTTGATTTCTCTAATTTTGAATTTCCTTTGGATGAGGCTATCCTTGAAGCCATGACTACAATTTCTATACATTGGGAATACTTACACCTTGGTTTGTGTTTTCTTCCCTTTTGGGAGACTTTCCAGGTTGACTATTGAATAGACTCTTGTTCAAATCCTAGCAGTGGGATTTTCCTTAACCAGTATCGTGCATGAGCCATAAGGAGGTGTGGTGCCTTGTACCATACTATACAATCTATTTTTGTTGGTTTCAAGTTTTGTATTCAGTAGAACCTCTTATTTTCCAATTTTTTTTTATTTATATCTGATTTATTAACTTTTGGATGAGTGTTATTGGAATTATATGAAGAATCTTGGAGACATTTTTCTTTGAAATGTTTTCATCGTATTAATCCAATCTGACATGTATTGACCTCAAAACTGGCATATAGTTAGGTTTTTCCCTACTCGCATTCTTTTTATTATCCATTTCTTGTTTCATTTAGCCTTAAGATTGACCCCATTGAATTGTGGCATTAAGCTTCCTTTTTGATAAGTGTGTCATACTTTATGTGGTAGAGCCTTCCTTCCATGGGCATCCTAGTTAGAGCCTTGTTTTCCATTTGGTGCCCATGTCGAAGTACTTCATAGGAACGAGAGTCCTATTTAGTCCCATCGTGACTTTGTGTTGAAGCCTCATACTTCTTCATCTTTCTCTGGCCTATACCCAAGGGACTCCCCTAGAGCACGTTCTTTTTTCTTTTAAGCTCACTTAAACTTTGAAAGCAACATCTAAGAAGAGATCATTTATTCTTTCTGGTATTGTATGGATTAGTTAAGAAATAAGATCCCCAGGAGTCTTCTTTAAACCCTTTTTAGAGTCTCTAAAATTGAAAATATTGTCGAGCGATCTTGTTTCCCTTCATGCTCGTCAAAATCAAATTTGAAGGAACATATGTCCAGTGGTAGTTTACCCATTTTTAGGTTTGGACAACTAATTTATGAATAAAGGTATTCCCTATGAGTTGTGGCTCACTAAGTGAGTATTATCAGGTGTAAGCGTAACCCTTTCTCAAGCCTCAATGAATAAATATTCCAAAAAGGGACATTCCCCTTCATTTTGGTTTATCTTTTTTTCGAGCCCTATAGATTACTTACAAAAAAGGAACCCCCTTGGAGTCCATAGTTAAGATCTTTTCGAACTCCCTAAATATGAAAATATTTTCGAGTGACCTTGTTCCTTTCACACTCGTTAATTGGTATAGAAAGAACATATTTTTTGCATAAGTGTAACCCTTTTTTCGGCCAATAGATTATCTAGGAAAAATATATGCCTCGAGAGACATTTCTCACTTGAAGAGTTATCCTAAGTTATAGTTTATACTTTTTTGGGCTAAGGAGACTAAACTTAGAAAAAGGTGATGAGTCCATAGTTAATATCTTTTAAGACTCCTTAAAATTGAAAATATCAATGAGTGATCTTATCTCAATCACACTCATTAAAATAGTTTTGAAGAGACGTCATTTCGGTATAAATTTAACCCTTTTTTACGACTGGACTAATTGCAAAAAAGGAACACTCTCGAGTCTTGTTTTAGTGTTTTTTCAAACTCTCTAAATGTGAAAAACCACCAAGATTACCTTCTCTAGCATCGTAAAAGTTCACATGAAAGGAGTCTTATTTTGTCATACTTAATCACATCACATGTCTCATCCTTGCGTATTTTTCCTAATGTTGCTATCAACTGAACCTTCAAATAATTCCTTAAAGACAAGCCTTACAACACTTTTTCCCTTGCGATATGACACCTTGACCCATCAAGGAATTTTCCCAAGTGTCCTTACCCTGCACATGTCTCCTTACACTGAGCATCAGTATGTTCAATGCGCTTGCAACCAATTTTCTTTCCCATGACATTCATTCCTCCTTTGTAATGTAGAATTCTTTTATTCTTTTTCAATCTCGTTAAAAATTTGAAAAACACAAAAAAAATCAAATATTCCAAAAAGAGGGGACGAGATATACATTCTCTTTTTTCGACAGCAAGATAGTCGCCCTTGGAAAAATCACATCCTTCCATTTGTTCAACAAGCATTGGGATCTAGTATGACCTTAGGAAGTTGTTCTCTCTACATAGAGTTGTTTCCTCCTCTATTTGGTTACTCTTCCAAAAATATGGAGAGTTTGTGGTGCCTCCTATATAACAAACTTATGTCAATGTTATGTTACCCGAGTCTCATTATTTTGTGACGATTTTGTCCAAGGGAAGTTTTATCCAACTTGAGTCGACCATTCTACAGTTTATCTCTTGACTTGCATGAGTAATCCATCTCGAGAGTCGAGTCAAGTTCAGATTCAAAATCATTGAAGTTTTGTTCCTGATGATTGTGGTCCTCCAATATTTATTGAATGACATGTCAAAGACCTCAGGGTAGTGATTCTTACACTCCTATTGTACTCCTACCTGATTTTTCAAGATATTGTGATGCAAGAGCATCGCTATCAAAGTACAAGTGAAAGACAGTTGGATGCACTAGCACATATTTTGAAATATTTTGAATTCCAAAGTTGGCGTATTAATGTAATATCTGAAAAATGTTTCGAGGTATGAACAAATTTAATGATCGGAGGCTAAGACATCGCATAAGATTGATGAGGAATGAATTTTTCTTTAATGTGAAGGATTGTAGTACAGATCTGGAGCATTCACTCTTATCTATCTGACTCAAATATCTATTGTAATAAATAATAAGTAGTTGAAAGATTTTATTTTTCGATAGGATATATTAGAGTAGTTGGAGAGAAGAACTTGAATACTCCCTTTGTATAAATATTTGTATTGTTCTCAATAAGAGGTTGTTGAATCTAGTGTGTAGATTTCTATTGTAGACAAGAGTTGAGAGCTACGCAGAAGTAGTGTGTGTATGAATGTAGCCTTCAGTTGAATGAATATAACAAAGGAACATTGTCCTAAATGTATGTTGTTGTTGCATCTATCTGAATGAGTGAATGATAGATTTGTTTCCTTATTCCCTATTATTTATTGTTCTTATATCTATGCATGCATTTACCTGGTTGAATGTATGAGCCACTGTGAAGACTAAATAAGTTTTAGTTGCTTTCTCTTCTACGAGTGAGTGCAAGGAGTGAATAGTGTCCACAAGGAGTGCGTTGATAGATTCTTTTTCTAATCGTAGGCTTATAAGAGATAGCATGAAATTATGTCTTCAAGGACTGCATAGACGTTCGCTAGGAGCGCATGATGAAATTTTCAGACTCAAAATCTTAGGAGTAGTGCGAGATTAGTCATAGAAGAGAGGAGTTGGAGAACAACTGCAAAGAGAGTGAAATCACCCACAGAGAAGTTAGGTGTGGAAGAGAACCTGTTGCAAGGCGTGAATAGGTTAGGACTTTGACTAAGTGTCAAAGGGAGTGTTTTTCAAAATGAGAGAAGGTTGAGAAATTTAAGCGCAGAAGGGAAAGCGAAGGAAAATATTCGAGAAGGAGAAACCATGTGGTTTTCATCAAACGTATATGGATAAGATTCATCTCAAAGGAAGGTAAAAAGTTCCATACTGTCAAACCCAGAGGAACTGCACAGAGGTTGGTCATAGGGTGTTTTAGTACTTCATAGTTCAGGAATTCTGGAGGTGTTGTAAGTGAAAAATCACAAACTCACGTAGCCGCTAAGTAATCACAACCATTGGTTGTGTAGGAGATACACGGCATAAATCTGTAATTTCAGGTTAGATCACTTTGGAAAGAGTTGAAGGTAGAACTCGCTACATTTGTGAAGTCCGTATTCGTGAAGGGTTGGCCCATGGTCATAGTCTATGATCGCCTAAGTGAAGGGTTTAGTCCGGAGTTAATACTCTTGAAATTGAATGTTATCGAGAGTGCCAAAGAGTGAAGGAACGGGTAGTTCATCCCTATGGGTAACACAAAAGGGACCTATGTGTGTGTGTGTGTGTGTTGAGAATTCAGGGTTTTTTGAATGCCCGAAGAGTCAGTTTGACCCGAGATTTTGAAGATACAAAACTGATAGGTCGCAGAGCCCTAAAAGAGGGAAGTCAGTATGCTCTAGGAGTGGTATCAAAGAAGATACATAATTGATTTATGTAGAAAGATAAGTAGGTTGATATCGGCAAGAGGTTTCAGAAACGTCAGCACAATTTCGCTTAGAAAACGTGTTGAGCCACCCGTAGCAAACCAAGCTATGGAAAGAGAGATGAGAGAATTGTGTGCAAGGCTGGATGCCATGGAAACAACACAAAGGAGAGCACATGATGTTGGAGATGTCAAATATGCAAAAATCGAAGAAGCTATAGCAGAGAATGTTGTGGAAGAACACTTGTTGAAAGAGGTTGTCAAGTTGGGAGTGAGAGAAAAGATCGACGTCCCAATGTACGAAGGTAATTTAGACAAGGAAGAATTTATTGATTGGATACGAGGAATGGATAAATATTTCAAATATAAATAGTTCTAGGAAGAGAATAAGGTGACACATTTCATTACTAGGCTGAAAGGACATGCAACACTCTATTGGGATGAACTACAGGCCGTCAGGAGGAGAAAACGCAAAAAAAATATTAATATTTGGCATCTAATGGTAGCCAAGGTAAAGGAGAAGTTCATACCCAAATATTACCAGATAAATCTGTTCACAAGGATGCAGAACTTGAGACAAAAAGGGATGAATGTGAAGGAGTACACAAAGGAGTTCTACAGATTGAACATTGGGGTTGGACAGAGAGAGAGAGATGAAGAAAAAGTTTCCATATACATCAATGGCCTGAGATATGATGTCCAGGACAAAATTAGCATGGAAACAATTAGAACAGTAGAGGATCCGTATTAGATTATGTTGAAAGTGGAAGAAAAGTTGTCCAGGAGGTAGAGTCAACAAAATAGAGGAAGAAGCTTGAACAAAGGCAAAGAAGTTGCCCAGGAAAAAGCCCAGAAGCCCAAGGACAAGGTGGAGAAACCACGTAGTCACTTTGAGAGAGGATGAAGTTCCCAAGGAAGGAAGAGTGGTGTAAGAAACTCTTTTCCCAAAGGAGGAGGAAGAGGCAGAGGAGGAGGAGTAAGGTGTTGTGCCTATGGAAAAACAAGGCATATGTCTTGGGATTGTCCCGAGAGAAAGAAAGAAGGAGTTGAAGCTCACATTTTGGAAGTGTAGAAATGAGATGTTCAGGAATAAGGTGTAGAATATGGGATATATTTGATGATGAAGAAAG
This sequence comes from Picea abies, assembly GCA_900067695.1. NCBI lineage: Eukaryota > Viridiplantae > Streptophyta > Pinopsida > Pinales > Pinaceae > Picea > Picea abies. The sequence goes on from CBVK0102164792.1 coordinate 5,470, forward strand.
TTATCTTGAAGCGAGAGCCCAAAATTGGAAGGCCAACATAAAGGAACGGTTTGTTTAGGATAACCTACGAAACGAAGGATAGGGTTTGCAAGGTGATAATTGATAGTGGGAACACTGAAAAATTAGTATCCACTGAGATGGTGGAGAATATAGAGCTAGAGACGACTGCACACCTGACGTCGTACAAAGTCTCATGGTTGCAGAAAGGTCATCATGTAATAATAACTAAACAATTCCTTGTTGAATTTAAGATAGGAGGATATAGAGATGAAATTCTATTTGATGTGATTCCCATGGATGTATGTCATGTTTGCTTGGGAAGACCATGGAAGTATGACAAGAATTTCATTCATGATAAGAGGAGAAATAATTACACCTTAGAGAATAATGGTAGGACACATATGTTGTTTCCAATAGAAGAGAACAAGGTGAAGTATGAAACTCACACGAGTTTACTTCTCATGAGTGGGAAGGAACTCCCAAATGAAATGAAAAGGAACAGGAGATGAAATTTGTTGTAGTGAGGAAGCTGAGGGTTATCCTTACTAGTACTTCAATGGAATATTTGCCTGAGGAAGTTCAAGAACTATTAGAAAATTTAGCTGACATAGTAGTGGATGATTTACCAAGTTCACTACCACCTATTAGAAGTATCAATCATCACATTGATTTGATACTAGGGGAAATCCTGCCGAGCAAACCAGTGTGCAGGTTGACACCTCAAGAGAATGAGGAGGTGAAAAGATAGGTTTAAGATCTGTTAGACAAAGGATTAGTTAGATAAATATTGACTCCATGTGAAGTACCAATTGTAATGAGTCCAAAGAAGGATGGAGGATGGAAAATGTGTATAGACTCAAGAGCCATAAACAAGATCACCATCAGATACATATTTCCATTTCCTAGGATGGATGACTTGATGGATTGTTTGAGTGGAGTGAGCTAGTTTTCAAATATATATTTGAAAAGTGGATATCACGAGATAAGGATGAGAGAAGGTGATGAGTGGAAAACAACATTCAAGACAAATGAGGGGTTGTATGAATGTCTTGTTATGTCGTTTGACTTGACAAACACCCTAAGTACTTTTATGAGGCTGATGAATGAAGTGTTGAAATCTTTCATTCACAAGTTCATGATTGTATAACTAGATGATATACTGGTCTTTAGAAAGACTAACGGGGAGCACTTGAGACATTTGACATTATTAATGAGGAGGTTACAACAAGAGAAGTTGTTGATTAATCTGAAAAAGTCCTATTTTATGATGAAAAAACTCATATGTTTTGGGTTTGTGATCTCTTCAAATGAATTGAATATGGATCCCAAAAAGGTGAAAGCAATCAGGGAGTGGTCTTCACTGAGAAATATCTTTGAGGTAAGAAGATTCCATGGATTAGCAATTTTCTATCAGAAGTTCATCAAAACGTTTAGTGGGATTAGTGCTCAAATGATGGATACAGTGAAGAAAAGACACAAGTCTTTCAAATGGATAGAAGAGGCTGAGAGGATCTTCAACATATTGAAGGGTAAAATAACAGAACAATTGATTTTGGTATTGTCAGATTTTAGAAAGACATTTTAGGTGAGATGTGATGCGAGTGGAGCTGCAATTCGAGTGGTCTTAAGTCAAGATAATAAGTCTGTTGCATATTTAAGTGAGAAGTTGAACGAAGCTAAAAATAATTAATCCACATATGAAAAGGACTTTTATTCCATAATTCAAGCCTTGAAGAAATGGAGGCATTATATCGTAACAAAGGAGTTTGTTTTCTACAGTGATAATCAAGCGTTGCAATTCATAACTAAACAAGAGAATTTAAATGAGAGACATGCAAAGTGATATAGTTTATGAAAAAAATCACTTATTTTATTAGAAATATTTTTTGAAGTGCTAACAAGTTTGTGATGCATAGAGAAGGAGAATTTTGATTCTGCAGTAATTTTAGGTCAAAACTCTAGGGTTTGATCACCTTAAGGATATGTACCATAGTGATCCAGATTTTGGGGAAGCATATGAAGCGTGTTTGAATCTTGTACTCAAAGACATAATCCACTAGGTCGAATATCTAATTCAGGGTGGGTTTTTGTTTATAGGATTCTATTTATGCATACCAAGATGTTCGATGAGGGATAATTTGTTGAAGGGAAATCATAGTGGAGGTCTAACCAAACATTTCAGCCATGACAAAAAATTTGCTCAATTAAACGGTTCATGTTGTTGGCCAGGTATGAGAAAGGAGGTGAGTAGGTTTGTAAACAAGTGTAATATTGGTTTGTATGGTGAGTGGAAGAAGAAAAACACTGGGTTGTATCAACCATTGGCTATTCCAAAGAGGCCTTGGGATGCGATAAGCATGGATTTCATGTTGGCATTGCCAAGGAGACAAAGAGAAAGTGATTCCACATTTGTGGTAGTTGATAGGTTTTCAAAGATAACACAATTTATCCCATTCCAGAAGACCAGTGATGCAACACATGTTGCAATTTTGTTTTTCAAAGAGGTTGTGAGACTCCATGGATTTCCCAGGAGCATAGTTTGAGACAGGGATTCCAAGTTTGTTGGTCATTTTTGGAGGACATTGTGGAAGAAATTGTGGACAAATATATATTTTAGTTATGCATATCACCCACAAATAGATGGGCATACCGATGTGGTGAATTGAAGTTTAGAAAATTTGTTGAGGAGTTTGGTCACTGAACACCATAGTTAGTGGATCAAATTCTACCACAAGTAGAGTTCACATATAATGACTCAGTGAACATGAGCACTAGGAAAATTCCATTTCAGATAGTATATGGAATGAATCCGAGGGGAGTGTCGGAATTGAGAGATATGAAGAAGAGAAAATTTAGGAGTGGTGGAGCCAAAGACTTCACTGCAGAAATGTAGGAACTTCATAATCAGATCAAGGAGTAGTTGAAGAAGAGCAACAATGAATACAAATGTAGAGTTGATCAACACAGGAGAAATATTGAATTTGAATTTGGATATCAAGTTCTAGAACATCTGAGGAAGAATATGTTTTCGAGGGGAACATATAATAAGTTAAATTTGAAAAATATAGGGTCGTGTAAAATCCTGAGAAGATTTGGGGAAAATACTTATGAGATAGAGATTTCATAAGATGTGGGTATATTTCCCATATTCAACATTGCAAACCTATATCCGTACAGGGAAGATGGAGCCAGATAATTCGAAGATTAAAGGAAGATATAGTGGGAGAGACAAATTCCTATAATAGAGAAGTGGCATATGGAGAAGATCATAGATCAATGAGGTGGTAAGAAGATCAGGAGGAAATCGTGTTTTGAATATCTGGTAAAGTGGAAAGGTCGACCAGTAGAAGATCCCAATTAGGTTGGTGAAGAAAACATCCAGAATGATGGAAGGTTTATGTAGGAGCGCATGGACAAGATTCTATGAATTTTTCAGCTAGAGGAGTATCATGCAGGAGCATCGCCAACAAACTACAAGCGGAAGACATATAGAGGCACTAGTACGTATTTTGAAATATTTTAAATTCCAAAGTTGGCATATTAATGTAATATCTGAAAAATATTTCGAGCTATGAACATCTTTAATGATAGGAGGCTGATCCATTGCATAAGATCGATGAGGGAATGTATTTTTCTTTAATGTTAAGGATTGCAGTACATATTGGGAGTGTTCGCTCTTATCTATATGACTCAAATATTTATTGTAATAAATATTAAGCAGTTGAAAAAATTTATTTTTCGATAGGATAGTTTAGATTAGTTGGAGGGAAGAACTCGAAGAGTCAGTTTGTATAAATATTTGTATTGTTTTCGAGAAGAGGTTGTTGAATCTAGTGTGTAGATTTACATTGTATCCAAGAGTTGAAAGCTACACAGAAGTAGTGTGTGTATGAATGTAACCTTCAATTGAATGAATATAAAAGAGGAACATTGTCCTAAATTTATGTTGTTGTTGCATCTATCTGAATGAGTGAATGATAGATTTTCTTCCTTATTCCATGTTATTTCTTGTTATTATATCTATGCATGCATTTACCTGGTTGAATGTATGAGTCACTGTGAAGAGTGAATAAGTTTCAATTGTTTTCTCTTCTACGAGCAAGTGCAGGGAGTGTAGAGTGTTCGCAAGGATTGCGTTGATAGATTCTGTTTCAACTCGTAGGCTCATAAGAGATAGCATGAACTTATGTTTTCAATGAGTGCATATACATCTGCAAGGAGTGCATGACAGAGTTTTTGTACTTGAAATCTCAAGAGGAGTAGTGCGAATTTAGTCACATAAGAGAGAAGGAGTTGCAGAATAGTTGCAATGAGTGTGAAATCACTCGTAGAGAAGTTAGGTGTGGAAGAGAACCTGCTGTAAGGTGTGAACATGAAGGAACTTAGACTAAGTGTCTAAGGGAGTGTTCTGAGGAATGAGAGAAAGTCGAGAAAGTGAAGTACAGAAGGGAAAGTGGATGAAAATATTCAAGGAGGATGAACCCCAAGGTTTTCATCAAAATTATGTGGATAAGAGTTGTCCCGGAGGGAGGTGAACAATTCAATATCGTCAGACCTAGAGGAACTGTGCAAAGGTTGGTCATAGGGTTTTTTGGTAATTCATAGTTCGGGAAGTCTGGAGGTGTTGTAAGTGTAGAGTCGCAAACTCTAGAGTCACAAAGTAATCGCAAACGTTGGTTGTGTAGGAGACATGTGACATTAATTTAAAAGTTCAGGGAAGAGCACTTCGAAAATAGATGAAGGTAGAACTCACGACATTTTTGAAGTCTGAATTCGTGAAGCGTTGGCCCATGGCCATAGTTTGTGATCTCCTAAGTGAAGGGTTTAGTGCAGAGTTAATAATCCCAAAATTGAGTGTTACTTGGAGTGTCAAAGAGAAAAGGCACAGATATTTTGACCTTGTGGGTAACAAAAAAGGGACCTGTGTGTGTGTGTGTTGACCATTCAGGGTTTGTTGAAGGTCCTAAAAGTCAATTTGACCCGAGAGTTTGAATTTCCAAGACCAAGAGGTCTCGTAGTCCTAAAGGAGGGAAGGGTATATGTGCCATATTGAATTTTTTGATCGAGTTATGAAGATCCTCATCTCTAGCCATAACTGTTGATTCTTCTTGAATATGCATATTATATTGTACTTGTATATCTTCAAATGATTTTGAGATGTAGATTCGTTGTCTATTTCTCATAGCTACACTTTAAATAAAAATTTATATGACATGGATCTAAAGTGTACTTGATTGGAAAGCATGGTTAGTTCCTCCCAAGCATGGATATTCCCACCTCAGAGAGATTATCATTGTTTTGTAGATGGTAAAGATATTGTAATTTTTTTTTACCATGATTTTCTATTTTGACCTCACACATTAGGGGGAATCTATTATAGACCAAAAATGCCTTACCTATGCATACATGGAATTGTCCTTTCCACTTACATAATTTTCCAAATTACTGTTGAGGCTTCTTCTTAAAAAAACATTTTTTGGAACATGTATGTGACTTGCTAAATTTATTTCCTGGGTACACACGTGAGATGCATACTAGTTATCCCATGTACATATGCGATCTTCATACTATTTATCCCACATTTACCTCAAAAAAATGCAAAAAATATAAAATTGCAAGGAATTCGACGAAGTTTATGGGATATTGATGGTTTCCCAACCATTTTACCCATTATATCTTGTCCCCAAACCGAATAACCATGTTTTTCTCATATAAAAAGAGTTCTTGGCATCTCATTTACAACAACAAGCAATATAATAAGAAAACTATGCCAAAATCCCTTCCCCTTCTTAGCCCAAGTTTTGCATCCTATTTTGATATTTGGCCTCACTATTCCCCTCCAACCCTTTCTCTTAATACAACCCTTTCCCATTTACCAAGTGATAAGTTGGTTGTGATAAGTAAGCATGGGTTTGATGCACTCAGAGCCATGATATAGGATCCCATACCTAGTTCGTGGAGCAATTGACAACGAAAGTTTTAAAATTTTTGATCTTAATATTGAATAAAAGATTTCATTCATGTCCCAAAATATTGTGTCTATATTTTTTTATTGATTTATGCATTTATGTCTATATTTGAATATTGAATGTGATAAGTAGAGATCGTATACATTGTAGCATTATTTTCCTAAGTTTTTGCAAGTCATATTTGACAGGATACTTGCAATCTAGGAAGTTGCAAAGGTGAAGGAGATCCACACCAACTGCAAGCCTGACCAAAGGTGCACCTATTAACCTTCTTTCCTCTCTCTTTTCATTTTGTTTAGATAGTTTTTGGGAAACTTAGGAATATAACTATCTTTTAAGGGAAGTCAATAATTTGCCTATACTTCGACCCAGTATAGGGGGATTTTCCCTACTAACACCTAGCGCACACACTCATTACCTTAACTTTGGATGATATTCATTGTAGATAGTAGAGATGATACATGAAAAGTGTTGAAAAAAAATTATTCACAAATATTGTGTCAAGGTATACTATGGTTATAGGACACACCCAAAATGAGTGTGGCTATGAAGCTAGGAAACTCTTCCGCGAACTCCAGCGAGAAGAAAATGGAGCTTAAACAATCACTTATGTTATCCTAAATATGACATGCGTTAGTCATTAAATAGAGAAGAAACTATGGAATTCATGCCCAAGAAATGAAGAGGGAAAAATCCAATGGATATTTTCATGGTAAAATGCATACGCTGAAAACAAAATAGAGGTTCGATAGATAGAATTTCCAAATATGAGTTGGTCATAGAGATGAATTTATATATAATGATGATACTAGGTTTAAATTTCGACTACAAATTAACACTATCGCAAGATAGTTATAAAAAACAACAAATTCAATTGGGTTTAGTTAAGGATAAGAAAAGAAAGAATAAAAAAATCATGCACAATATAGAGAGGAATTTTATTATATATCCATACTACATTCTCTGCGAAAATTAGCAAATGAACAAAAAACTAAACCATCCTTATTCATTAACAAGTCAATTCAACTATGAAATGTTTAACATACTAATCAATAATAGAATTAATTCATGCTAAATAAATTAACGTTTGAGGAAAAATCATGGTTTAAAATTGGATCCCGTAACTTCAACAATCAACATCGCTATGAATTTGCACCACAAATTTTATTCATTTTAATCATGGAATGGTTGTGAACAAAAATTTAAAACATCCTTGTTCGATACTAATTCAATTAAATTCCAAATTGTTCAGAATACTAACCAGTAATATACTAGATTCACACCTAATAAATTAACATAATTAGTAAAAAGACTTCATGCCTAAACAAAACAATATTTAATATCCACTTCAGTTCCTCAATTGGTCCATTTACATATTCAGTCTCTTAATTACTAATATATTAAACCAAGAAGGTTGACACTTGATTTTGATCTTCAATCAATAATTTGTGTAACAATCCTGTCATTTTCTTTCCAATCCCAAGATGTCTTTGGTACCTCCCAAACAATTTTATGGGTAATCTTCTTCCCCCTTAGCTTTCCAAGCCGCAAAAGGGCCACACACAAGAAACTAACAAACAATAGCTTCAAGGATTTCCTCGCAAGGAAGAGATTCCACTCTTTATACAAGCTTGGTATCCCAACTCTCACAAGTAAAACATAGTCCACAAAATTTTGGCAGCATAACATTACCAAGAAAAGTGATATCCCTTTCCCTTCTACACCATTTGTTTTATATAAATTTCCTCACTAACACATGTCCTCATTCACAAATAATTAAATTTTTATATTAAAGTAATTGTGATTACTCACCCACACACTTTTTACACTCTCCCCAAGTTTCACAAGTAAATACCATTTTTATTTTATTTAAAATCCAATTTCCCCCACATTCCCCAATGTGTTCCTATTTTTTCTCTTGGTTGTCCCTTAGTTCCCCAATTTCGCATTTAAGGAGTGTCTCCTAGCTAGATCTTAGTTAGAGTTTGATTAGGATTCTTATTCTAGTTAGACTTAGTGTAGTTTGACTCTAGATATTATTCTATATGTACACATATTGTCTCATATTATTATATCCTTCTATTTTAAATTACAATTTATTACTTCCATGCACACATGTGGGTTTTATCCAACCTTTAGATTTTTATTCACCTTTTTCCTAGAGTTTAATTTTATCTCAATTCATTTAATTTATTTAATATTTTTAATTAGTCCCTTAATTAAAATTAGAATTAGGCTTAGTCTTCAACATAGGCTTAGACTCTTATTAGGATTCTAGATTTATAATTTACTAATTAAATAATTATTTTATTCTAGCAAGGTCTAAATATTCAATGTTTTTCTAGGCCACCTAGATTTATTGACTCATGTTTTAATTATGCGATGTTCCCTTCAAGATGCACCTCTATGATCCAAGGGTGCCACTCACTGTTGAACAGTTTTGGAGGTTTGTCCAACCCATGGATTCAGCACTCCATTCGATCAACCTTGTGAGAGACTAAGGACTTATAAGGAATAAGGATTCCATCTTATTGTGTCCCCCTTAGGAATATTCATTAGCAACTGTCTCTATCGGCCCTCATGACATCGTGGACCTCTTGAACTAGGTAATCGTTAACCTATAGTTCATACCACAACGAGAGTGCTAGTAGGATATGATAGGAACATTGCAATGACTCTCCCTCAAATGTATGGTTTCTTTGCATGGTCCATTTCCCCATTATGTGAGTCATATTAGCAAGCATCGTCAAGCATACATCCACTAACAAAAACAATGTCAATAATGGATGTACATAGATCATATTGTAATCAATCTTGTGTCACATGTGTGTAAAATGAAATACTCAAACAAATACAATCCAATCCTTGACTCAATCTAGAGTCCAAGGAAGTTCATTAATTCCATCAACATCCATAACCTGTCATCTGTCCTACACACTTGGGAAAACTCATCAATATCATTTTCCAATACATATACATCAAAATAAAAATAAGTCACAACACATCATTATCATCATATATAACCCATAATCAAAAGAATTCATAATGTACCATAACCAAATCACTTTCATACAAGTGCCCTCAAAGAATAAGTCAATAAAAGTGTTCTCAGTAGAACGAGATGTTACATACACCCCATCTTGTTTTAAACTTCATCCTAAAGTTTGTACAATATATAAATGCAAGTAAATAAATGTATCTAACATAGATCTATATGTCTAATCTATCAAACAAGTAAGGAAACTATTGACAAATCTCGTATGTGTCCTCCTAGGTAGCAGAGTGTGGACTATAGTTGTCCCACTACACCTTGACCTAATCAACTATTCGACATCGTAGTTGTCGAATGTAATGGTCCAGAATGTAGATTGGCTCTTCCATGAGAGCACCCTCATCTGATACGTGCAAAGAGATCATGTCAATAACATGTGATGGATCACTAATGTAATTTCGTAAAATAGATACATGAAATACATCATGCATAACCTTAAAGAATTGGGAAATGATAGTCAATAAGCCACAAGTCCTTTCTTTTACACAACCTTGAAAAGTCCCATGAAACTAGGAGATATTTTAGCACCCTTTCCAAACTTGATCGAACTCTTGTGTTGTTTTACTTGCAAGAAAACATTGTCTCTAACTTCATAACTGCAGTCAACATGATGCACATCAACATAACTCTTATGTTGATCTTGTTCTTATTTAATCATTTGTCTTATCAATTGTATATTTAATCCTAACAGAATGCTATCCTCAAGTCAATCACAACTCAACAATGTCCAACACAGTCGCCCATAAAGAAACTAAAACGGTGCCCTCTTAATCGTACTTTGGTAATTTTTATTGTATGCAAACTCTACAAGTGGAAATAAGTCTTCCCAACGTTTTTGTTGGTCCATTACATACATACGTAACATATCCTCCAAAATGTGGTTCATTCTTTTTTTTTTTAGATATGTCTCTAGGTGATATGTTGTACTGAAATTCCATTTCATTCCCAGTGCCTCTTGGAAACTGGTCCAAAATCATCTTATAAACATCGATCCTCGGTCGAATATGATCCTTCTTGGTACACCATGTAACCTCACATTCTTTCTAACAAAAAAATTGTCTATATCTAGTCCCTGATACATCATACACACTAGAATAAAGTGTGCGCTCTTAGTTAGAGTGTAAACTACAAAAAATCTTGAATCATGTCTCCTTGTCCTCAATGGAAATCCAACAAAAAAATACATTGAAATTAACTCCCATTTCGATTTAGGAATAGCATGTGGCTATAATAATCTTGCTGGATGTCTATGTTTAGCCTTCACTTGTTGACATTATAGACATCTCGCCACGTATCTAACTATTTCTACTTTCATTCATTTCCAAAATAATAAAGGATTGAGGTATGCCCTCATCTTCATGACTCCTGGATGATCCATGGAAACTTCTTGATGAACTTCGCTTTGGATTAAAATTCTTAATTTGTCATTAGGTGGTATATAAATTTTGTTGATAAATCTCAACAATTTTTCATTGTCCAATGAATAAGCTTCAAAATTTGATACCATCATGGTATTTTGTCCAATAAAATCCTTAACTTACTTATACTAGTCATCGTCAATCTATAGAGCTAGAATGTTTTCTCAAATATTTGTCTTAAAAGGTATTACTGAGAATATTTTTGGTATCTGAATCAACACATTTTCTACTTTGTTCATCATTCCTTTAATATATGAGATCTCATAGTCATATTCGCTAACTAATTCTGACCAATGCCTCCATCATGCATTCAATTCTCTCTGAGTAAATATATATTCCAATCCACAATGATTTGTCTTTAATTCCAATTTTCATCCAATTAGATAATGTCTCCATACTCTCAAGGCATATACAATTGATAATAAATCCAAGTCATATATTACATATTTTTCTCATGCCTTCTCAATTTCTTTTAAATGTAAGCGATCACTCCACTATCTTGCATAAAAAATCCTCCTAAACCTTCCTTGGATGCATCTGTGCATACCAAGAATTCTTTGACCATGTCAGGGACTTTTAGTATAAGAATTGTCGATAACAACTCCTTGATATTTTGAAATTCTTCTGTGCATTTCTCTGTCCATACAAACTTCTTCTTTTTCTTATGCAATTCCATTATAGGATTTACTATCTTCAAAAAACCTTCTACTAACCGTCAATAATATCCTGCTCACCCCATTAAGCTACACACTTATTGTACGTTTTTTGGTGTTGGCTATTCCATAATAGCCTCTACTTTCGTTGGATCCACATTGATACCTTCACCATATATGATATGTCCCAAGTAATGAATCTTTGATTGGTAAAAGGAACATTTCGATAACTTCTCTCTTAGACACTGTAGGACCAATATCAAGTGTTCATCATACTCTTATTTCATACGAGAAGAAATTAGTATGTCATCATAAACACTTGGAAAAACTTGTCCAAGTATTCACGGAACACCCCATTCATCAAACTCATAAATACCCCTGGGGTGTTCATCAAATTGAATAGTAAAAATGTAAACTCATAGTTTTTAAATCTCATCTTAAACATGGTCTTACGGATATCTTCCTCTTTGATCCATAATTGGTGATATCCTAGTCTAAAGTCGATCTTTGAAAATATCATTTCTCGGTTAATCTGATCAAATAAATCATCTATTATCGACAACAAATATTGGTTCTTGATTGTAGCTTTGTTCAATTGATGATATTCAATACAAAGTCTCCACGATACATCCTTCTTTCTCATGAAAATAACTGGCACAACCCAAAGTGGCACACATGGACATATAAGTACGAAGTCCAACAACTCCTTCAATTTCATTTTCAACTCCTGCAATTTTGGTGTCAACATCCAGTATGGATTTTTTGCAACTGGTTGTGTTCCACATTTCATATCTATGGTAAAATCTAATTCTCTTTTTGGTGGCAAACCTGATAATTCCTCAGAAAATACACCATAAAAATCTTGAACTATAGGAAGGTTTTATAATCCTTCCTCCTTTCCCTTTTATTTTAGTGCTAACATTGCATATAGCTTACATCCCTTGTGCATACTCTTTTGTAGTTGTACGGAAGAAATAAACTTTAAAGACACTCCCTAGTTTCTTCCTACAATCACTCTACTCTATCCCAAAACATCCATCAAACTTAATCGTTTCGTCTTACAGTTAAGTATCGCATCATGTGATTCCAACCATCCCATACCAATCACTATGTTGTAAGATACTAAGATTGTGACAAAAAGGTCTAACTTCATTACAAAATATCCCAAGTTATTCTACTGTCCATAACCTTTCCTTCAACTTTAATTTTGGCACTCGATGCCATTTCTACGTATCTGAAATTTTCCTTATCGACTTCATTTACATTAACTCTCTTTAGCGATGCACTAGAAATAAATCTCTTTGTAGCACCTGGATCTATCAAAATACTAAATGTTTGGTCTCTGATCATACATGAAGTCTCGAGCATAGTGGACTGGTGCTCAACCTAGCAGTTCTTCATCACTACATGTATCCTTTGGGCCTTTCCCAAGTCTCCAACTTTAGTGGGTCCTAATGATCTAACCTATTTGGACTTCTCAATCGGACAATATCATTGGTAATGTGGCTCTCCAAATGTTCAACATCTGGTATTTGTTCCAGTTCTTTTAGTCCCCAAAGTAGAAGTTGTTGGACTAACAATGTGTGATCTTCATTTGTTATATTGAACAGGTCTAAAATGTTGTTGTTGGTGTGGATGATGTTTATGTTTCTATTATGGTTCTCTATAAGGATTCCTTTGCTGAGGAGTCTTTCATTGCGATGTAGAGAACATCGATCCTCTGGGCATGTCTCACTACCCAGAATTTTGTTTGGAATATGTATGATGTTTCTATGCTCGTGATGTCGCATGCCCAGTGTGTCTAGAAGGATTTCATCCATGAATCCCACTCTAAATATCTTCCTTAGCTATGAGGTTCTTCTAAACCACATCATGTAAAGTCTGAGGAATTAATATCTGCACCTTCCCAAGAATGTTGAATTTAAGGACAAACACAAAATTGTTGACCTTTAACCTCTCCATGTTCATATCTGGAGCATATCTGAGTAGCTCCATGAACCTATCCTCATACTCTGGCACTGTACAACTACCTTGTCTTAAGGCGTTGAACTCATCAAGCTAGTGCTTAATGAATTAAACAGACAAGTACCTCTCCTAGAAGTGTTCCTCGAACAACTCCCATGAAACATCTTCAATGACCATGTTTAGTTGAGGTAGGAGTGTCTTCCACCAAATTAGAGAACTCTCTTTCAGTTGGAAGATCTCCATGCAGACCTTCATGTTGGAGGTGTAATCATGAAGTGAGAAGCACATGGCCATGTTTTCCAACCATGCCTCTGTGGCTAAGCCATCCATGGCACCCTAAAACTCAAAAAACGTCACCTTCTCAAGTTCTTTGTATATACTACTACTACCAGCTCGTGCACATTGTGAACCCTCATTAGGTACAAATTCTCTACCCTCATCTTGGTCTAGGCGATTGATCAATGCCTATGACATCCTATGGAAGGATCTCATCATACCTACCACATCTCCCACAACAACCTTCTCCTTCTCAGTAGTCTCTTCAACTCCTCAAGGGTTAGATCCCTCTGGGATGGATACTATTGAAGGAGGCACACATGTTCCTCCTACACCACGATGTCTACTTCCCGTGCATCCTCTAAACATGATTACCTGCATGGACACTTTCAAAATTAATTAGTGATACATATTTAATCATTTAATTTTAACACAATGGAAGGTGTAATGCTCCAATGTCACATGGTTGAACCCACTCTGATACCATATGTAATGTCCCCTCCTTTACAACATCAATGTAAGTGAGTACAGTAGTTTAACATCAGATAGAACAAGTGTTACATGAATAACATATATTAATGATTACACAATATATCCTTAACTATTTAACTACACATCAAGTTTTAAATACAAATAACTATTATTTAAAGATCAACCACATCATATAAGGATAACAAAATGTCTACCCTCCCAACCTACCCTGCAAGGTTAGGACCTCCAAGACGCATAATCAATGTTCAATTTTGACCATTAAATGTCTCAAGACTGATGATTGTTCTAAGGAACATGGAGGTATCTACTCCCATAACCAAATATGAACTAGATTCGAGATTAAATTGATGACAAATTAATATAATTATGATGAAATTTAAAATTCACTTAATGACTCTTTATACTTGTGCAAATCTCATCAATTCATCACTCAATATACATCACACTACTCAAATATATATGGTTCCATTCCATTACATAATTGTTGCTAGTATTATAACATGTCAACAAGTAATTCCACCTCTAAACTCAACAAATTAAAATAATGACTAACTTTATTATGACACAAAACACCCTTTTTATGTAACAATCCTTCATTATCACATATATAAACGAAAGTATTTTCACTACTAAAAAGAATTGGAATAAAACCTTTTAAATAGCTATTACTTATATTTACAATTGGAAGCTCCTCAGCAGA
>CBVK0102164793.1:0-22149 GCA_900067695.1 Picea abies
CTCTTCCGATCTCACCCCATCAAATCCCATAATTTCTTAGGCAAGATGTTCACGTCATATCCCATAATTTATTAGGCAAGATGTTATCTCATACCTTCCAAGTTCAACCGTCATCTTGAACTCTCTTCTTATTCACTTCTATTCACTGACCTAGCACACATCCATTTTTGGTTGGGGGATGATATAACTATCTCTTTCCCTTATTCCCCCATGCAGGTTTCTAACATAGGCATCAAATTTCTCACAACATCAGGATCACTTAACAACTTCAAGCAACTACAAAAGAAGTTACTTACTTGATCTCGATTTTCTCTTCATGAACCATGTCGTGCAATGCTTCTTCTAGCGTTGTACACTTCATCTCTTCATGCATGTACTCATCTATTTCCCTTTGTTCTACCCATCACAGTTCTTCTTTCCTTCGAGCTCCTTCCAACAATCTTTGCGTCACACACTGTATTTATTCATGCAAACGAGGTTCCTCCAAAGACCTTTGTGTGGTGTGTTACAACTCTTCAAGGGCTCATTCTTCCTCCAGTGATCTTTTTGTCACACATTGTACTTCTTCATGGACTTGAGATAATTTGAGAAAATTTTGTGTCATGCACTACAACTCTTCTAGTTCTCTTTCTTCTTTTAGGGTCCTCTATGCATCATGAAGAAACTACTTTTTTTGTGCAACATCAAAGTTAGGAGGAGGCTACACTACCTTCTTGATATTCCCCTCTGTTATTTGGCCTAATATTTCTCCATGCTCAAAGTCCATTATCGTCTTTACTTCACCTTGGGTTATCACCCACACATTAACTTCCTCATCCTTCATTTGATTCCTACGCGGCTTTGTAGTCACCATGTTGTAGTGTGCTTTCATCTCTTCCCACTTCTTTAGTAAGTCACGACAATCCTCTGTGACATGCTCAGTACTATAGAAGTACCTATAGAGAGTGTGTGGTTTAGTACAAAATATCAATACATGGCCTATATCACCATAGTTAAAACAAGTGGGGGGGTCTTTCTCCACCTCCTCCATATTCTCATCCTAAACCACATCCATATCCACCCCTTGGACCTCCTTGATATCCACCTCTCTCAACACCTCCATGGTCACCACCCTTCTTCTCTTCATGAACCTGAAAGACATAATGGGTGTGGTCCTACATCAACTGAAGTGACTGATATTTCACATTGTGTCCTATGGATTTTCAAAATTCACAGAATGAAGTATGGTGAGTCTTCTGATATTTCTCTAATGTTAGGGAAAGAGGTAGTATATTTCCCCATTGTCTGCAAATATCGCACCATTTCATCTGATTCCCAGTCAGAAATGGATTCGGTGCACCCATCGCTAGATAATTTCATAACGTAGGACACTCATCCTTGTGGTGACCCTCTGATCGAAATGTTGTACACCATGCATTCTCACCCACCACATTTGCCTTTTCCATATCTTTTAACTGCATCATCAAGTTACAAGATGGGATTGCACCTATACCAAACCTTCCAATGTTTCTCCTCCTCCTGGTGTAGCCTCTAGGAACATTACAATATCCATAGCCTTTGCCTGAGTTTCCACCTTCTGTTGGATAAGAGGGACTCAGATATGGAGAAGAAACCTCGCAATGAACCACTCTTTGTGATTCACATCCTAGATCTGGAACATCAACTTGTCCAACAATATCATGAATGGTTGGTCATAATACCACGCGATTTCTCCCAGTTGTTGCTTGATCTTCTTAATATTTGTAATGCATTGATATTTTGAATTAGGTTTCTGGAACTCCTTAAGCAGATCTCTCTTGATTTCTATGAGGGACCTCATTTATCTCGTTGGTGCAGTATCCTTGTACTTCAAGTACCACACTATGGCTTTGTCCCTAAAAGTGGTCTCTAGCTGTGAAATATTTGATGCTTCGTCTATGATCCCATTCATAGAACATATAGCCTCACATTTAAACCAATGTTTGTATGCATTGTCCTTACCCATCCCATGGAAAAAAATAGCCTCATAGTCATATCTTGATTCACCATTCTCACTCTCACACTATGTTGTCCTGATTGAATGCTTGGTGTTGGGTATCTTGTTACTGATATTTTTCCTTGCAAAGTATTGCTGACTTCATCCTCTTCTTCACTCGTTTCTTCTCTCCTATCTTCTCCTACTCTTGCTTCTACTCCAATTATTATGATATTTGTTGTTCTTTCTTCTTGGTTAGAAATGTGCAAGGGGGGTGGTTTAAAGGGGGGGGTACCTTTGTCTTCTTCCATCATTTATTATGGGGGAACCTAAAGACTTTAGTAATTGCATCCATGCAATACCATCCACTATCACTAACTCCTCTTCCCCTCCTCTTGGGGGACCTTCATCATCCTCTCCTACCTGTTTTCCTCTACTATGAGCCTCATCTTCCTCTGAAGTTGTGACATCTCACAACAACCAAGGGGGATGAAATTCATCTTCTCTGCTCGTACTACCACTACTTCACGCATCTTCACTGGATACCTGTAACATACCCAACCACCCACATGTGAGGCTACACCACTTAAGTCGACTGCAACACACCTAACCACCCATTGGCGAGGCACGTTGTATTCCAAGGACTCACTTCACAGTGAATTATCTCAATTCGATTCACTTCTAAGTTAATTAAGAGACATGAAAACCACACGTGGAAATAAATATTCATGCCACAACATAAACTAAGCCATGCACAACAATAACCAACAAGCATGCATATTCTAAATATTAAATTCAAAGATAAATAAATACACAACAAAATAAATCATACACAAGTAATTAACCATAACAGAGAGCACTTATCTTTTCTAAAAACAAGACACAAACTGGATGCAGAACAAGGATGGTCCACCCAGCCATAGACACTATTGTTCCAAGTTATAGCAGCAGTGTCACCCTCGAGCCAGGGCTATGAGTCCACAAGGACGAATTCCAAGGTGTCACTTGGATTCCCAAGCTAGTCAGCCCTCGGGATCTCACAGGCCTTTCAACACTCACAACAATCCAAATTACACCAACTCTCTTCTACCCAGTCTGCACAACCAAGGAGACTGGACCCCCTTCTCTTCCATGCAGTCCCTCAGGCTGTCCATCTCTTCCAGGGCTCCAGTGCTTCTGGTCAAGAATCTCCTTGTTGGGACTCTCAAAACTCACAACTGTGATTTAACTGAAAAATGAGCCAAGGCATCACATACATGCAGGTACCAACTCTTGGTTGGAATACACCAATAGTTTATACAACCAACGACTATGGATTTTCTCAGCAATTCGATTTCCTTCCCCAAGCATCTCTCGAATAAGATGGGACGAGTAGCTAAAGGGATGAGTGGAGAATAGAAGATAAATGAAAATGACGATGGATAATGAATGAGCGAGTGAAAAGGAACCAACAAGGCCCCAACAACCAAAAAAAAAACAACCCAAACCATAGACCAAGGATGGGTTTATGTACTTCTTTGAATTAAGGAACCCCATGGTCTTCCCCCAAAAATCTCATGTAACCATTATTCTCCACTAAAACCAGAAATGGGTAAATAAAATATAAAATAAGTACTCAACCCCTCAAGCCCCCTCTCTTGTGGAATCATATCCCCTTATAACTCCTGTCCTTGTCCGTCTAGCAACCAACGATATGTTTTATATTAATAATGATCAAAATATTACATTTCCTAGGCACTATGGCCTCTTAATAATTGTTTAGGAATTCTGGCCTTTCATAACTTAACAAAATACAATATTTAATACGGGTTTCAAAACTAGGGTATTACATCCCTTGGCACTATCCTTAGTGCATATACAAAATAGGAATCAAAATTCCAAAATTTATTTAAAAATATGCGGGTCCTCTGCCCGCATGGCATCTTTATGCTCCCAAGTAGCATCCTCAGGACTATAGCATGTCCACTAGACTTTTACCAGCTCTATGACTCGGTTCTGAAGAATTTTGAATTTTCTGTCCACTACTCGCATCGGCTAGACTTGAAATCCTTCCTCTGCCTCTACCTGAATCAGATGCCAACAAATAACATGGTTAGGATACCACCTCTCCAAGAAACACATATTATTTTTTATTCAACCAATTTTGTATTTCCTCCCGAGATGGATACCACCTCATTCTCTGCCTTCATCATTCAATACAAAACCTTTAGGTCCCCACAACATAACTATTTGTTGTCTTGCTTGTGCACATCCTTCTTAAAAATGGGGGGTTGATGACCCATGGTTCATCCAGAGTTGACCAACAAAAACCCTAAGGTGTCAAAATATCAATCCTCAACTAAATATTGAAGAAGGTCTCACCCAAGACACCATGAGAATCATAGAGACCATCTGGTATTATGTCAGTGATGAAGGGTTAAATTACACAGGGAATCCACTCGAGCTGACATCCATACATTCCATTGAAATATACTTAAATATTAACAACATGTAACATTAACACATACATTCATTGGGCACATAATCAACACAATAAATGACAGGAATAGTTGTAGCTTTTATTATATTCATTCAACCAGTCACATACACATATCAAGAGACTCATCATTTATCAGAAACAACACTCTGTACTCTCATACATTCTCACAATAGTTCATTACAAGGCACCATGCACTTTCTCCGAGACTTTTCATGTACTAAAAAACCAGACTCACATATAGACTCTTACAAAACATAGCTAGAATCATCTCTCAATTGAGAGAGCTCAAAGTGAACCCATTGAATGAAAAATACTCAACCACAATAAAATAAAATTTCTTAGCAACAACAACAACATCCTCCCTTTGTCGTTGTTTCTCCCCTTTTGTTCCTTCTCTGCTTTGGTGCTTTTTCACTTTAAGTTCTACTCCACTCGCTCCATTGACTGTCAGTCATGCATGCTTCTGCCACCCAGATGCAGACCATGTATCCTCTTTGGAGTCGTGGCAGTATTAACTAAATTTTCATCTCATCCCTTAACTACTCCACAATCTCTCATGTTACTTGACTTAATCATTCCGAAAGATTTCTCGAAGATTCTCTTCTTGATTCCAACATGCATGCAATATTTTCTTAAATTCTGGCATGCATAGTAGAACTCGAATTGGTGTGCATAGTAGAACTCAGACTGGCATGTGTACCTTATGTCATCCATTTTGTAGCTGATGGCGTGCACACAAAACTATAGTACGCAGACAACTGTGTTTGTGGGCGTGCACAATCTTTATCCCAAAACTTTGGGTGCTAACAGTTTGATGAGTAAAGTTAAATTATGGTCATGATTACCATAAATTGAGAATAAATAAAATAATAAGAAAAATGAAAAAAAAAAATAATATAAAAAAAAATACAAATCTGAAGATTCAGGCATCCGGTAAATTTCAAAGTCATGAAATAAGAAATGTTTGGATTCCTAATAAATAAAAATAAAAATTAAGCAAAACAAAAATAATAAAATAAATAAAACAATTAAAATAAAATCTGCATTCAGATATGGGGAGAGTTGTCCTAAATAAAATCTTGAATAAGAAATGTATGGATACCAAAAAAAAATTAAAATAACAAAAAAAAAAAAATTAAACCAAAAAAAAATTAAAATAACAAAAAAAAAAAAATTAAATAAATAAAAACTAAAATATAATGATAAACTGTGCCATCTAGATCCAGGAAAAATCGTATCCGACGAAAATCCATCAGGGGAAACTTACATCAAGATATATTAAAGTAAAATAAGGACCATGCTCACCTGGATCAAGAAATAATCAATTTGGGACATCCATGAAACATCTAGATCCAGATCCTTATAAATCCAAAAAGAATAAAATAAGATAAATTAAATTAAAAAACAAACAAACAAATCTATAATAAAAAATAAAATAAATTCAAATTAAATGAAATAAATTAAACCAGAAAATGCATTTGACAGTGAAAATGCATTTGGATCTAGGGTAACTTAAGTGAACATGCACATTTTGAGAAGTTGGATCTAGATCAAGGTTCCAAATGTCAATCCGAGATCCCAAAAGTCCGAGCACATCTAGGATCCAAAAGAAACAACATGAAGTGGTAATAATATGACTTGGATCCTGATACCAATAAATACTACCAGCTCATCTGCCAACTCACCCATCAAGTAAGCTTGTGCAGAACACATGTTATCTTCCAACATCAATTTTTTGACTTAGCAATAACACATGACATCCATGTTGGCTAAGCAATAACCTTGTCATGACACATGGATTCAGAAGACATGTCATCTACCACATCATCATAATATGACGATAGTACAAAAATTTCAGGAACCATAACTTTGAATCTCGAACTCGCAACAAAGAAAATTTATATCGCCAGAAATCTCTTGATAAGTAGAGTATGATGATAACATCAAAATTAGGAAATGATGTAACTAAGTGAAGGAAAATTTTATAACCTTTAACTAGACAAGGTGAACTAGTGTGTGTGTGTGTGTGTGTGTGTGTTACAATGGAGTTTGGGTAAATGGATTGATGAGCAAAACACATCATAAATATAATCAAGAAATAAATCCAAAATAAAAGAAGATCAAAAATTACATATCCAATCCAACATTGAAACAATCAAAAACATAAAAATGGGAAAGCCAATAATAATCATCATAACAAAATAGTAAATTGTACAACCATAAAAAATTAGGTCAATACTTAAAAATAAAGTAAAAATAGTAAGCAATTTCAATGTTTAATAGGGGGACCCTTAATTTTGTTCAAAACAAAGGGGAAGTTATGGGCACAACTGATACCCAATAGAATATTAGGGTTTGGTTGGATGATGTTTCACTTGGAGATGATGTCACATCTCTTTGGAGAGGTTATGGAGCCTTCTTAACCTATGGTGTCACACCCTAGCTCATGGATGTTCCATTTATGGATATGACATCATGTTATGATGATGGTTGAGCCGATCAATCATGGAGGGATCTTTATTGGTGATGATTTGGCACTTGATGGTGATGAGATTAACCCTTGGGGTGAGGGACATGACCTTTGATGTTACTTGCACCTTTTCATGGAGGGATGTGGCCTTTGGAGGCACCTTTTCACCTTTGGAGGGTGACATCATAGACTTTAGAGGCTTTCACACCACACATGTCACTTTTTGAGGAGACATTTTGTTATATTTTAATTGTATGTTTGCATGAGAGGCTATTTGAGGGGTCGACCTTGACCTATATCACTTGTATCATGGATAATTTTGTATTTTTTTCGGATTTGAGGGGGTAAAACACTAGGATTTCCTCATATAAAGAGGTTAGTGCTACCTAAAGTCTAGATCATAACTTACCAGTTTGGGAGAATCACTTTTATTGCTATCTTCTCTTATTTTTGTGTGCACCTTTTGGAGATAACCTTGTGGATGCTTTCTTGGTTTTGATGGATGATTTATGGAACTAGGGTTTCCTCATGCATAGCAACTTGGTTTAGTAAGTATTTTTTCCAAGTTTAAGTGTTTTTATTGGTATATTTTGGTGAAATGGTCTGTTATACGGTTAATAGTTGCATGCCAACTTGTATCCTTGATTCATTTTAGAAACACTAAGGAAGAATTAAAATTGTTTATCCCCTTCCCTTGTTTTTTCCATCTAAATTTTGTTAAAGAATTTAGGGCCAAGTTAGGGATTATAATTGCATATCCCCCTAGCCTTGTCTCCTCTCTTAGTTAAATTCTAGGGTTTATTATTGTATAAATTATATGGTTTAACCTAGTTCACTTGATCCTCTTGCTTTATACTCTAGAATAAGTAGGACAACGCCTAGGGTTTATGATGGTATAAACCTTAGGGTTTCCTCCTAGAATTTCATTCATAGGCATATGATGGTACAACCCTAGGGCTTGATTTTCACATCTTCTTATGAGGACTCTGATGGTGAAGATGTAGCAAGAAGAGCTATGCTAAACATATGGAAGAATCACATTATCTGGAAGGGAGCATCTATAGATTAGGAAATTGCGTAAGGGAGCATAGGCCACCAATTTAATAGAATGTGGGACGTGGTAGTGCAGAGGCACCCCTGTAGGTGAAGCTAAAATATCGTCATGATCCTCTACAATCTTTTCGACCTACTTATGCTGGATAGAAATATCTTGGGTCGAGGTTGTAGTGGCCACAATGACCTTTTGTTCACATTTTGAATGGATTGTGAAGAGAGGAAACTTTGTGGTCCGAGAGATTACTTTGTGGCATTGTTTTATTGATATCAATCAAGTGGTAGTAGTTGAAGATATCTCTGGTACCCTATAAAGATGACCTCCCAGAGTAACAATGACACTGCAGGGACGCGACTCATAGATAGCATGATGTTTCCACATATATGTTTGTCCTAAAAAACATCACAAACTGCAAGTGGGGAAACATCACGCAATATCTCATCCTTGAAGGGATGGATGTCATAGGATAGGTGACATTGTTGGATGATGCGGATGTCTCATCCCCATCTCAACCATCTGATGGTGTATGGTTGGGGGTGTGGCATCATTGGTAGCTTTAGTCTCTTGACAACCTCGAATGAGATCAGGTACTTTTGACTCCCATTGTCAACAATGAAATGGAATGGGGTCCCCTTTACCCACATATGTGCGTGGAAGAGGTGCTCCCCCTCCTTAGGCTCCTCTGTTTCTTATGGTTGTATTGTTGTGGGTTTTTCATCGATGCATTGTTTCCCTTTATTATGCATTGAAAAGAGACTAGACAATGTTGGAGTACACTAACATATTTCTTACCTTGCGCTCAAATCTAGGTATCAAAGACTCCGAGTGACACTTGGTTTTGAAGTACCGTAGTGGTTTTCACAGGTACACTCAAACATAGATGGATTTCTTGGACATCTCTTCACTGGGAGATGCTTATTGATATACATTCAAAATTGAGTAGAAATTCAAGCAATGGAGTAAGGGAGTTTGAGTTTGCAAATATGCCACAAAAGAAGCATGAGAAAGGAAACCCAAACTCACAAAATGAAGTACAAATCAAGCAGAGTCAATATCAAGAAAATCGATCCAAGAAAATGACTAGGAAGGGTGATGTGAAGTCTAAGAAAGTCACTGAAAAGTGGTGTGAGTCACAAAAAATCCCTTGGTACAACATTGATGAATGTCACTCGAAACAATCATTGGTGGTTGAGCTCAAAGAAAAATAATCAGAATGTAATGTCCCCATTACCAACAACTCAACAAAATTTCTCCGATACCACTTTGTAGCATCCCTAGTTCCAATGCTAGATCCAAATTTTGAATTCGGATAGCATTAATTTTATTGTTATGTTCTTCATATGAACAAAGTTAAGCAGAATAACACTAATAATTTATAAAAACAATTATCATAGAGATTCCATAACACAAAACCCATATTATACACACAGTAAATAAAATAAGCTCATGAAAGACACTTATCTCATGAAATAAACACCAACTACGTGAAGACCTTCCACATTCCTCCCAACCATAGACCACACTGCTCATAATCTTAGCAGTGGGTCACCCTCGAGTTGGGGATAAAATATACTAGGGAAAAGGGAGTCCTAATCCAATCTAAGGTCTGATAATTTTCAGAATTGCACAGTCCAAGTTCCCAACTACTGCAACTAGCCTACAATCTCTCATTCTTCACATGCCTATCCCACCCCAGGAAGTGTGCCCCTTCTCTACTCAATAGTCCCTTGACTACCCCACTTCCCTTCTCGGGCTTCATCAATAGGATAGATAGGAAGTCTTAGAGCCCTGTAGCTATTTCCCAGTGCACCAGGGAACAATTTCGAGTAGTTTCTCACCTACACAAAACTACTCATAGGCATGACAACTTGCTTTTTCGACATATGGGATTGACAAATCACTTCTTCGACATACGGGCCTAACAACCCGCCTCTTCAACATATGGGCTTGACAACCCGCCTCTTCAACCTGCAACAATACCAGGTACCAGTACTGATGGTAGCATGGAGGAGTGAAAGGTAAGAGTTATGAATGAATGATAGCCAAAATATGGGAATTACACTATATCCCCAAATATATATGCATGTGTCCTTTAAGACACATGGCACCCAAGGGAATCCCTTTTCCCCACTTTAGAATCTTAGGATATATTTATATCCATAAATTTATCTTTAAGGAATAATAATATAATATTTCATTGGGATTAATCCCACTTAGCTTAGCCCCTTTCCTAGACTCTTAGCCCCCTTTCCCTTTCTAGTGGATTTTATCCCCCCATACTCATTTGTGGGTCGGTCTGCAACAATGATGTACTTTATTAATTATATGAGTGTTTACATATTACAATAATAGGCTCACTAGCTTTTAGCATCTAGGCTCTTCGGCCTAATAATCACATAATCCATATGTCTTATAATAACCTAGCTCACCATCCTATAAAACATATTTACATTTACAACCAGGGATTGACCTGGGGTATTACATTCCCCTCCCCCTTATTTACGCACTATCCTCAGTGCATTATATACCATGTACAATTCAAAGTTCTTCAAAAAGCTCCAAGCCTTTGTTATTGGAAGCTTGTTGTCTTCTTGGTGCTCCACTTTCCAAGCACTAATTCATGTATTCATATTGTAGCTAGAAGTCATTTTCTCTATTCCATAGAGCTGCTTCAGGAAAGAATTCAACTCATTGTTCCATTTGACACACCCTCATGATTATAGCCATCATGCCATAATCATCCCTGAGTTCCCTCTTTCTTGTTGCACTCACCCTTACAGGCTCATGTATCCCTTCACTGCTACACAGTCCCTCAACGATCCATCTTGCCAAGTATTTCACACACAAGGAGAGCGCCAACTCATTACTAGAACCCCACCAAGGATCTACATGTATAGGGCTCTAGTGTCTGCAACAATAGTTGTTCTTCCCAAGCATTCCTACTTCAATACCATAATCTCATATGTATCACACACATACAATCAACATGAGACAATACCATAGCAATTTCATTTACAAATTCCATTGTTTTTTTTTTCATAAGAAAACCTCACTTTTTTCCCAAAATATGAAATTATATTTCATAATTTTCTTGGTTGTTGCAACAACATGCATCGGTCTTTATTATGTATTTCTACAACACCATACTTGAGACCACTTTTCCTGCAATGCTTCCATCTTGCATTCAACCAACAAATTATTAGTATTTCTTGTACAATATACTTTCATTGCAATATGTACGAAAAGTTTACAAAGTGATCTTAGAATTGTCTACACTTAACAATTCAATCACAACTATCAAACCATTTATTAAATAGAATGAATTATCATTCTATGCATAGGAATTTTCATCCATTAGGATTTTCATTCTTTCATCATCATTATTTTTCATTACTTTATTTCCTGAATAGAAATTCCTTGTAGCCAATGCTCATGTGACTACTTGACTTGCAACTTTCTTGTTGCAATGTCTAACAACCCCTGAAATGTTGTCAACTCCATGAGTTAGTAAGAACTCTGACATTTCAGTTGTTAGCATACTCATTTATGTTCGATAACATATATGCATGCATGCACAAAAACGAATTCAACACATGCATTCAAGAATAACAATTCTATCATGCATAAGTGAAACTCTAGCACTTACTATGCATGAGTGCAACTCTCAATGCACCTTTTCATTGATTTTCAGAATGCTCTTTATCTAATTCACGTATCTCATAATTCGTAAATTGTAAATTCTAGCCAATGCCTTGACACATTTTCCAAACACTTCCTATTTCCTGCTCAACTATTTGGATGCCCTCCTTTTCGACCCTAACACTACACCAAGAATATAATTATGTGGTGTTCATTAGTGTTAGCAAAAAGATTGTAGTCCAAACATTATTTAGAAGTAGGAAGTTCATTGGATATTTGTGTGGTACATATCCTTTCCATAACCAAACCTTTTCATAACCAATCATGTCATGATCTCATACATGACTAGCTTTTCTCGCATCCATTCCTATAACAGGGTCATACCCTTTATTGCTTTGGTTATTAGCTCATAACCAAATTAACATGACATGATACTATGTCATTGTATGCACTCAAAAGCTAAGAATGTTTGATAATTATTATAGGCCTCTAGCCTTTACCACACCTAGTGGTATCTTATTCCCATTAATTTATTCAAATAATACAATAATGTGATAAAATAAACTCTAGCTAACAAAATTCTTACCATAATTTCCTTTAGCAATTATGCAATAAAATTACATAAAACTTGAACCTGCATAGCTGCCATTAAATAAATTTAATGCTACCTAGCTAGCTAATAACAATAGAATCTCCCAAGCCTCTGTGATAAGCCTTATAATTCACACTTCATATTTTCGTTACTTCCTTCTATATGCAAGAGCATTATTAGCAACACTTGCAACCATGCAATAATTACATGTTTCCTGGCACAACAACCATCATTAACAACTTCATAATCATATATATATATATATAACAATAGACTACTCCTAGTCGTCATCATGTTATACATATATTAACAAATCTACATTTATTACAACATATCTATATGCACGAATAATGCATCACTAGCATGCTCATGAATGCATATGCATTCCATTTTCATGTACTGTGTATGGCTCTCCAACAAGCCATAACATAATTGTTGCTACAATAATTGCAACAACCACTTTCTTCCTCTACCACTTTTCTTTGTTGCTCCTAGAAGACCTCAATTCTTCTTGGATTCATGTATCATTTTGTTCTCTTACTAAGCACTTTTCAATCTAAACCACTCTTGATTAGTTTTACATTTTCAGCCATATAATATGTTGATATTAACTTCATCCTTATTTATTTCCTGGATCCATCTGACCAAACACATGCATGACCAAATTACATTTCCAACCATGCTCTCATATTGACTTTATATCTTCAGCTTCTATTTACTCTTCTGCACCGAATTGGTTCAACATTTCCTTGATTTAACATATTATCCCTTGTAGTTTCTTGCACCATTATCTTCTCTTTTATTAGCCACCCAGCCTCAAACATGACCTACATAGTCAATTCTCCAACATGTTGCAATGCTACCCAAATTTCTCTTTTTCCAATTGAGATGGGTTCTCCTCAGATTTCATTTCTTTTACATTCTATACCAAGCATAAAAAGATTTTTCTTCTTCATGGTTCCTTATTGGCTTCTTTTCAAAAGAAAAAGAAAAAAAATCATCCCCATGCTTGAATCCTTTTGGATTGACATCCCAATGTACCTTGGCAATACACTCAACCCTTTGGAATGTACTCAACATTCTTTTTTCATTGTTGTCATAGTTCCTTGAATGTTGCAGAAGACTTTGTATAACTTGGTATCCATCTAATGGCCTCTTTCCACTATCTTAAATTACTCCTGAACTTCATCCAATCTCTAATGCACTTAGATTTGTGTAATTCCTCTAATAGGAGTTTGATTGCATAATTCGAGACCCAATCTGCATACAGTATATTGATTTATGCATTTGTTGGCACTCTTTACTTATATGCACCTTCATTTCTTCACCCTTGAAGTGGTGACATTCATACCATGCTTTGATCCAAAAATGATCAAGAGAGGGATAAGAACAACTCAAAAATCGCAGAGGAAACTCAAGACACTCATAATGGCCTCAATAGATAGAGAAAGGGCAAAAATTCAAAGTTCCCAAAACTCAGTGAAAATGACATTATCGCAAGATTTCTAACGATGTAAACGGGTCGTCAAATGGAGTTATGGATTGAAAGATATTTGCGGTCAAAGTTTGGTCAACCTAGCCCAGTCAACAGGGGATGAGTCAGCATTTGTACTGCTGATGTCAGCGTTTGTACGGATTATTTCAACATCCATACAAGACACGTGGAAGGAGAGGAAGGTGACACATGTCAACATGGTGACGTGGTAGAACTAGAAGCTGCCACGTGTCACCCAAGTTTGGCACTTTCAGACCGATCCATGGACCAATAGGATTGTGCCACGTGGCAGTCCGCATAGCCTGTATGGTGATGTGGCATGATGATGTGGCACAGGGACATGGAGCTGACATGGCATAGGATGACATGGCCAAATGGGAGGCCGCCACGTGACCCAATCAGAGGTTTCCACGTGGCAGGCGAAAAAATCACAAGGACAACAAGTATCCAAATTTTGAAAAAAAACAAGGATTGGCGGGTCTGCCAAATCTGGCGGACCACGCCAAATCCAACCTCATTCTAATCATTAGCGAAATGGATAGAGACACCGCATAACTTGGCGGAGAAACTTTTAGTTATATTTATATATATTATAACAAATCAAACCAAAAGGGGGAGGCCCGGGGGTTTGACCCTGGGACCTCCTCCCCATACTACGCCTTTACATTCACGCGCAAACCAACAGGCCAACGACCTATATTCTTATTACCGCCCGTAGAATTTAATTAAGTGTTGAGTCCGCCAAGCCCTAGGGAGGAGGCACACATGTGATATGGTGTGGGAACACATTTCAATGCATCACAATCATTAATTGTAGGTTGCAGAGGGGCACGAAAATCGAGACAAATTTCTTCTTGGGCCTGGGAGTGCCAGAGTCAGATCGAGGCATGGAGACAGTAGTTTTTGGGTAATTCGACACCACGAATTCAGTGGTGCTTTCTGTTTTCTGATATGAGCATTATTTCTACAGCTTGATTTCAGAATGAGGTATACTTATGTATTTTTCCAAATTCTTTTGTTGAGTTAATGAAAAAGCCTACCCATTTGAGAGTAGGACCCAGAGACGTAGTCCACCAAGGACAAACTCCATTATCAAGTTTTTGTGTTCGTATTTGATGCTTATGTCTCTTCATTATTGAAATTTTCCTTCTTTAATGGTACACTTTAATTTATGATCATTTAATGCAATTCTTTATAAGTCACTCGATGAAAAGATCATGGATCATGTTGGTATCAGAGAAGTTATCTTTGAATTGAATTGTTGAGTGTGAATGCTTACTAGATTAAAGCATAAGAAGGGTGAAGGAAATCTTAAGACTTTCAATCCTGAAGTTGGTTTTGCATCCCGAAGAAAGAAAATGGCAGAAGAAGACAAGCATGATGAACAAGAGAAAAACTTTCACATGGTATTTTATTGCATGTCAGAAATGGTCGAATGAATGTATGGAGATTATGAGAAGAGGATGAAGAAGAAAGGGAAGAAAAAGGAAGCACATGTTGATGATGATGCTTCGGTAAACCAAGGGGATGGAGGAGATCCTTCTGAGCCTCCATCTTCACCTTCAAGTTCTATTTCTTCTTCCTCTGAGCATTCTCATCATTCTCATCATTCTAGCCACAAAGCCTCTTTTAATAAACCATTATTAAAGCTTAATCTAAAATTTGCTTTACCTATGTTTAATGCAGATGCTAATTCTGAAAATCTAGATAATTAGATCCGACAGGTTGAAGTATATTGTCATGTTCAACATATTGATGAAGAGGAAGTTAAAGTGCAACTGGATTCTCTTCGGTTTGAAGGCATCTCTCTCGTATGGTGGGAGAGCAAGATTTAGGACAGAAGTATGTGTGGTAAGCTTCTTTCCTCATGGTCAAAATTTAAATCAATGATAAGGAAACAATTTTATCCATTAGGGTATTTACATAAAGCAATGATGGAATGGAAAACTTTAAGGCAAAGTAAAGGTCAAACTGTACAAAGTTTCACAAAAGAATTTAGAAAGAAATATTATGCATTAAACATTCCTTTGGATTCTTATGAAACTTTAATGAAGTATATTGGCTCACTTCACAGTTATATTCGTCATACTTTTCTCTTGTTTAAACCCACTAGTCTTGATGAAGTTTGTGTGCAAACCACTCACCTTAAGAACAAGGGGAAGCATGTTCAAGAAGATCCCACGAAGTAACCTTCCAATCTCCCACATAAATATTTCAATAAGTTTAAAAGGAAGGACAAGAAAACCTCCACAGTGACGAGAGAAGGAGGAAATCCATCTTGCACTCATTGCAAGAAAAGTGGTCACGATGATGAACACTGTTGGAAACTACATCCAGATAAGAAACTGAAACAATTTGGTGGAAAGGGGAAGACAAAAACCATTTCTACAATGCAACAAGATCTTGGTTCCAATTTAGGAGATGAAGTAAAGATCACAGTGGTTGGAGTACAAGGTAAAGATTCCCTTCATGCTAGTTCAAGTTCCAATAATGAATCTCATGATGATGAACGAAAGAGGAATGAATTATTTCACATAAGAGTTGTATCTAAACACACTAAGATATATACATTATTTGATCTGGGTTCCCAAGTAAACTTAACATCTAAAGCACTTTTCAAGTATATGGATCTTGAAATGAAACCATATCCGAAAACTTATCCTCTTGGTTGGGTATGTGATAAAGCAAAACTTAATGTCACCAAACAATGTAGGGTCAGATTTTCTATTGCTTCAAAGTTGATTGATGAAGTGGATTTTGATGTTGTACCACTTGTTATATGTGGCATAGTTTTGGGAAGTCCTTATCTTTATGATAGAAAAGTAGTCTTCTTTCCTCATGAGAATAAATACCACCTTACTAAGGGGGAATTGGAATATATTGTTAGAGCTCACAACATGAGGGTAAATACAACACTTGCTAGTGCAGGGAAAATGAAAATAATCATAAACACTAACAAGAGATATGTACTCATGGTCGTAAGAGAGAAAGATGTTGGGACGTCCAATGCTTTACAACGATGTGATCCTTCTCATAAAAAGGAATTAATTGATATTGTTTCTAAGTATGATGATATTTTTCAGGAACTAGATGGGTTACCTCCTAAGAGGGAAATCCAACATGAGATACATCTTCAGCAGGATTCTCCTCTTCCTAATGTGGGCATATAAAAGATGTCCGTTGTGGAGATGACATAGATCAAGAAGCAGGTACAAGGCTTATTGGATCAAGGGGTCATCAGGCCCAATTCATCTCCTTTTGGTTCTCCGATCATGATGGTTCCAAAGAAAGATGGCACATGGAGAATGTGTGTCGATTATCGGGCCTTAAATAAAATCACAGAGATAAATCGATATCCTCTTCCTCGTATAGATGATTTACTTGATCAGTTGAAGAATGTTGTTTATTTCTCTAAGTTGGATTTGTGCAGTGGATACCATCAAATCAAGGTCGCAAAAAAAGATGCATGGAAAACTACCTTTAAAACCAAACATGAATTGTTTGAGTGGTTAGTTACGTTGTTTGGGATTTGTAATGCTCCGAAAACTTTCATGTGTGTGATGAATGATGTATCCGGGCCTTTCTTATATGACTTTGTGATTGTGTATTTAGACGACATTATTATTTTTAGCAGGACTTGGGATGAACATGTGAGGCATGTAAGGCAAGTATTGGATACTTTGCAAAGCGAAACATTGCATGTAAAATTGTCTAAATGTGAATTTGGCAAGATTGCACTTGTGTACTTCGGTCATATTGTAGAAGGAGGACAATTAAAAATTGATCCTTCCAAAAATGATGTAATTGTAAATTGGCCTGGGCCAAAAAGTGTAACCGAGATCTGGAGCTTCTTAGGTGCAGTCCAGTATTGGAGGAGGTTCATTTCAAACTTCTTCTTTATAGCATCTCCTTTGCATGCCTTAACCAGTGTGAAGAACACTTTTCAGTGGGAAGGAAAGAAACAAAAATATTTTGACACTTTGAAGGAGAAGATTAGTACTGCACCAGTATTAGCACTGTCAAATATTCAATAGCCTTTTGAGATCGAGACAGATGCGAGTGGATAAGCCATGGGTGCAGTATTGATGCAATATCGTAAGCCTATATGTTACCACTCTGAAACTTTTAACCAAGTTGTTGTTAACTATCCTACATATGATAAAGAGTTGTATGCATTAGTTCAAAGCGTAAAGAAATGGAAGCACTACTTGTTAGGGAAGGAAACAATCATACATACAAATCACCAACCCTTACAGTATCTTCAAGCACAGACCAAACTGCAACAATATCGACACTACAGATGGATGGGTTTGCTACAAAAACTTCAGTTGGTAATCAAGTACAAAAAGGGTACAAGTAACAAGGTAGTTGATATGCTTTTTAGACCTCCTATTGTTGCTTCTATTATTTTAAAGAATACTTATTTATATCATGATATCTATGTAGAAAAATATGCCATCGATGAATATTTTAAAGAAGTATATGAGAAGATAACCCATGATGCATAGGTAGAGAACTATTGTATGCAGGGAAAACTACTCTACCATCTTGGAAAGATATGTATTCCTACAAGTGAACAAGTCCATGTAATATGATAAGCTCACACTTCTCTTATGTCTATGCAATTTAGGGTAGGAAAAACTATGGCTCATTTGCATAGGTTTTGTTACTTGCCTCAAATGAAATAAATTGTAACTAAATATGTAAAGGGGTGTGTGATGTGTTCTACTTGTAAGCCCACTAATAGAAAATGGGGCTATACTCACTACTTCCTATTCCATCCCATCCATGGGAAAGTATCTCCATGGATTTTGTAGGGGGTTTACCAATGACCAAAGGGGGTCATGACTATTTGTATATTGTAGTGGATAAGTTCAGCAATGTGTGTATCTTGATTCCATGTAAAAAGAATATCATTGTTCAACATACTTCTAATATATTCTTTCAGTATGTTTGGGTTCCTTTGGGTTACCCACATTAATTATCTTGGATTGAGATACTCGATTCCTTGGGTAATTTTGGATTATCTTATGGAGAATGATGGACACCAAATTGAAGAGGAGCATTACTTTCCATCCACAGATCGACGGACAGACAGAGGTGGTAAACAACACAGTGGTACTTTTGCTTCGAGGCTACTGCAGCAAGCATCCCAAGTTATGGGATGAACATATACCCTATGTACAACATGCTTACAACTGAGCTTTACATTCCTCCACTCAGAGTTCACCTTTTGAGACATGTTTCAGGTACCCACCTAAGGCTCCTTTGGACTTAATGTATGGGAGAGATGTCGATGTGAATGAAAAATGAACAGAGGATAGAGCCCGGAAGTTCATCCATGGGATCTAGCAGGTACACCAGGTAGTCAAGGAACAATTTGAAAAAAGTCAAGCACAGTATAAAGCTCGACATGACAAGCACAAGGTTGATAATCAGTTCCAGGTTGGAGACTGGGTATGACTTCACATCAACAAGGAGAGATTGAAGGGTGAAGGCAAGAAACTCAAGCCCATTCATTATGGACCCTTCACTATCTTGGAGAAAAGTGGTACCAATGCTTTTAGTTTGGATCTTCTACCTTACATGTAGATTTACTTAGTTGCAAACATAGAGAACTTGAAACTTTTTGAGCCTCCCATGATCATGGATCGGGATGAGGAAGTTTCGATACCTTCAGTTGATGAATTTTCACCTGAGTACTTGGATGAGTTACAGGAAGATATCATCATGGACAAAAGGATGAGGACTTCACACAAGGGTGATGTTTATTATCTTCTAGTAGGCTTAAAAGGAACACATCCAAGCAAGGAAAAGTGGATTGAGAAGGACAAAGTGAGGGGACTCTTCCCTCACTTACATGTTGATTGTTGAAATATTTTGGTAGTCCAAAAATCTCTCAGTGGGAAGGTATGATCCAAAAAGGATCCAGAGAAGGCTAAGAACAACTTAGAACTCACAGAGGCAACTCAGGATGCTCTGAATGGCCTCAAGAGACAAAGAAAAGGAAAAAATTCAAAGTTCCCAAAACTTAGTGAAAATGACATTGTCGTGAAGAACGCGTCACAAGATTTCTAATGGTTCAAACGACTCGTCAAACAGAGTTAGGAATTAAAATATATTCACGATCAAATTTTGGTCAACCTAGCCCAGTTAGTAGGGATGAGTCAACATCCGTATGGATGACGTCAGCACACGTGGAAGGAGAAGAAGGTGACATGTGTCATGTTGATGTCATCATGGTGATGTGGTAGCACCAGAGACTACCATGTGTCACCCAATTTTGGTACTTTCGGACTGATCCATGGACCAATAGGATTGTGCCATGTGGTAGTTTGTACAGTGACATGGAATGATGATGTGGCACTAACATGGCATAGGATGGTGTGGCCGAATGGGAGGTCTCCACGTGGCCCAATCAGGGGCTGCCATGTAGCAGGCAGCAAAAGCACAAGGACAACTCGTATCCACTTTTTGAAAAAAAACAAGGATGGTGGGTCCACCAAATCTAGCGGACCACGCCAAATCCGACCTCATTCTAATCATTAGTGACATGGATAGATCCACCGTCAAAATTGGCGGATTAAATTTTGGTTATATTTATATATATTATAACAAATCAAACCAAAAGGGGAAGGCCCGCGGGTTTGACCCTGGGACCTCCTCCCCATACTACACCTTTAAATTCACACCCAAACCGACAGGCCAACGACCTATATTGTTATTACCTCCCATGGAATTTACTTAAGTGTTGATTCCACCAAGCCCTGGGGAGAATTCGTTCATGTGGTACGGTGTTGGCATGCATTTCAATGCAGCACAGTGATTATTTGCAGGTTGCAAAGATGCATGGAAATCGAGACAAATTTCTTCTTGGGCCTGGGAGTGCCAGAGTCGGATCAAGGCATGGATACAGTCATTTTTGGGTAATTTGACGCCAAGAATTCAGTGGTGTTGTCTATTTTCTGATCTTAGCATTATTTATGCAGCTTTATTTCAAAATGACCCATTTGAGAGAAGGACCTGGAGACGTAGTCCACTAGGGATGAACTTTGTTATCAAGTTTTTGTGTTTAGATTTGATGCTTATGTCTCTTCATTATTAAGATTTTCCTTCTTTAATGGTGCACTTTAATGTATTCTCATTTAATGCAATTCTTTATAAGTCACTCGATAAAAATATCTCAGATCATGCTTCTGATGCACTACTAGGATAACCATGATGGAAGTACTACCCCCAAACTATGTGACTATTCCTTGGAGATTCCATCCTTATCTCCAAGCATATACTTTGCCTTCCTTTATTAAAATACCAACATCTTGACATATCAATCCTTTTTGAAATGTTCTTCCTTTAATTTCCTACCTTATCTGTACATTGTCTTCTTTGGGAGTGAATGGACTTTCACTATTTCATTCACTATATGATCTACTCTTATGCCTAGATTCCATTGAGCACTTTTATTAACATGCGTGGATTTCCTGTAGTGGCTTCCAAAGACTTTATGGTTGCACCCAGACTCATACCCTAACATTCTTCAGTCTTGACCTTTGATCATCTTGTGAGTTATTCTTGACATAACATTCAGTTCTTCAATTTCCTCTGCTCATTCTTGATACCAGTTCCAGACTCTCTCATATTCTATAAAATCATATGTCCATATTCCCATTCTTTGCATCGCCATATGATCCTATGATATATGCATTATCAAGTATTGCATATGGTTTTCCAACCCAACATCCCCATCTAATATGCATAATTTCCATCTGGAATTATTTTTCCAAACATAGTTCTGTTGAAAGTCTCTTATATTCCTCACTTAGTAAATTCATCTTCAGTTGGTAGCTTCCTCAACCATTCATTCCCCATTTTGAAGAACTAATCCTGTCGTTTTCCTCATACCTGAAGATACCAATTTTATAAAGACAATTTTCTACAATTTATCATCAACCTTAATCTCTGCTTGCAACACATTTATTATATAAGATAACAATTCTAAAAATTTTGGTTAAAGCAAGCAAATAATTCTGGTAACATATGCACAAGTTTTCCCCTTTATGTTCAACACAAATATTCTTTATGAATTCCTATGAATTATATTTATTATCTCACAATTTTGGGTGATTACATGGACTCCTCACTCCAATACCTTTCCAATGACTACTTTCTTGCTCAATTCTGAGTTTTGATCAGAGAGTTATAGTCATTTGATGATCACCCAAAAACTCTTTTTGATCACATTTTAACCATGCGCAACTCTAAATTGTGCCTAAGCATCCTTACACTTGATCCTTTGGCAATTTGAAAAGAGATCAACTAGGTTCCTTCATGCCCATATGTTGGACATTTTGGCCAATTTTTATCTTCATTTGAGTTATAGGTTGTTAAATACATCCTACTGAAGTTTCAGGCCAATTAGTACTTTTGGCCTTGAATGCTATAGGTACCTTCTACCCCCCCCCCCCC
>CBVK0102164796.1:0-28910 GCA_900067695.1 Picea abies
CTCTTCCGATCTCACCCTTCGACTGGGTAAGTGCTTTTGTCTCCAAGCTCTACCTTGTAAGATGTCTTCTTTTTATTTAGATTGAAGAGTCTGGCTTGATCTCCTGTCATATGCCTCGAAGCTCCATTGTCAATTATCCACATGTCATCTTCAAGCGTTCATGTGAGTGTTGAGTAGTATAGATGATTGATATTTTCATTCATGACTTCGGTTGACTGATGGTTGTCAAGCTTTGACCCAAAATTTCAACTTTGATGTTTCTGCCTTCTGAGAGTGCCAAGAGGTGTGTTGGACTAAGGTGCACTTGAATACCTTCTCCTTGAGTGAGGTGATCCATCATAAGGTGTTGGATCAGGTTTTTAAGGTTTCTGCAACTACACCTGCTAGTAACCCTAGCGACAGTGCTTTAGTAACTACTCATGCTAGAAACCCTAGCAGCAATTCTTCAATGAGCTTAGTATCCTTATGGCTATGCTCCATTCCAGTGGTTAGACTAAATGAAGGATTTGTGGGCCCATAACCTGTTAGAATATTGGATGTGCTTGTTTAACCATAGACAATATAGCAATATTCTCACCCAACCATAGGCACTAATGCCACCCCCGAGCACCTTGACCTTGACAGAGAGAAGAATTTTGGTAGCAAATCAATAGTCAACCAAGGATCATGCACTAAGCAAGAGTTAACCAATACTGATCAGATATTCCAACTCAGAAAGACCGAAACTATAGACTTCATAACTGGCGACAACACCTTCTCCAGGACCTGCGCACAAAACTACCCAACTACAGTGCACACAAGTGTATCTATGGGATCTTGAGAATTGTGTGTAAAGTGAAGATTGGCCTCCTATATTTATACTACCTCTACCATACTGTCAGGGTCGACTTCTTACTCTGGGTGCTAATTAATTAATCTTGAGTATCTCCTTTAGCCGACATCTCGTATAGGGTTATATTCAATTATTTTCTTGCTTTCGAAATATTCTAATCTTGTCAAAGGTCATAATGGAGGTTAATACCTCCCGTAGCTACCATAATATCAATAGTATTCACATTCATTTTTTCTACTTCAAAATCAAAAGCAGCAACACTAGATAAAATAAATCTAATAAAATTTAACTTGGCAACAAGAGAAAAATTTTCACCAAAGTCAATTCATAGTACCTGAGAATAACCTTTTGTTACTAATCGAGCTTTGTATTATCCAATTTTCCTTCCACATTCAACTTCTTCTTAAACACCCATTTGCTACCAATGGGATTTCTCCCAGTCAACAAATCCACTAGATCCCAAGCCTCATCCTTGTCTAAGGCTGCCATTTCTTCAACCATGGCCCTTTTCCATAGTTTTCCATCCTCTAAATCCACTACCTCACTAACAGTTCTAGGATCATTATCAGTAATAAATAAAGCAATATTTGAACGAAAATAGAGTGGAATATACATTTTTGGTTATCTTCTTTCCCAAACCAATCTCCTCAATACTGGAGTATGAGGCTCTTCTTCTTCTTATTCTCGTTCTTTTGTAGATTCTAATTCATTATCCTTCAATTCAAACTCTATTTTCTCTGGTTCTTCCTCCCTAAGTAGGACTTCTTGTTTGACAAAATCTTTGATTTCTCCAAATACCACATCTCAGTTATACACTAACTTCCCAGTTTCTTGGTTCCAAATCTTATAACCTTTTAGACCATCTTTATAACCAATAAAGATACACTTTTCGGCCTTTTATCAAGTTTACTCTTGTTTTCCTTTTGAACATGTACATGGGAATCATAGCCAAATACCCTGAGATATGTAGGAGAGGGTTTCTTCCCAGTGCATACCTCGTGTGGAGTCTTTTCATCCAGAGCTGATGAGGGTGATCGATTGACTAGGTAACATGCGGTACCTATCACTATCTCTACCCAGAATTCTTGTCCTAACCCAACACCACTAAACATGCTCCTTGATTTTTCCATTACCATCATGTTCATAATTTCTGAAACTCCATTCTTCTAAGGTATGGAGTAGTCTTTTTCCTTGATATTCCTTACTTCTTACATAATTCCTTGAATTCATTTCCGCAGAACTCTCCACCATTATCCATCCTTATCACCTTAATTCTCTTCTCTATCTGATTCTCCACAAGAGCCTTAAACTCTTTGAATTTTTCAAAGACTTCATATTTATTTCCGAGGAAATGAATCTGTGTATTCCTCGAGAATTCATCTATAAATGAGACATAGTACATAGATTTTCCCAGTGATGGAACCAACACAGATCCAAACACATCATTGTGCACCAACTATAAAATTCCCTCTTCCCTCGTAGCACGAGAAGAAAATCTTGCACGATTATGCATCCCATATAAACAATGTTCATAGAAAAAAAAATTAAGAGAGAAATTGGCCATACCTTCAACCATACCTTTACAATGTAGTTCTTAAAGGCCCTTCTCTCCTATATGCCCCAACCTTTGATACCACAACATAGTCTTTTCTTCGGAGACTGTAGGAGTGTTTTCTTCTTCAACTCTAATCTAAGGAACAATAGAATTATTTCACTTATCACTAATAGTGCTTCTCAATAGCTTATACAGAATTCCAATCCGAACTCCCTTCAACAACACCATTTCCCCTCAAACCATCCTGAAAGTTTCTTTTTCAAACATTGTTTTTAACCTACATCATCCATCTTGCTTACATAAATCTAATTTCTGGCCAATCCTGGGATGTACAGAACACCATGGAGTTTTCTAATCCTACCATCCATGAGCTTCAACTTGACTTTTCCCCATCCTATTATTTTGGTTGTCAAATCATCTCCTAGAAAAATGACACCTCCATCATACCTTTCATATTCGCAGAACCACTCCCTGTGGGGAGTCATATGAAAGGATGCACCTGAGTCAACTAGCCATACCTCATGTTCTGCACGAGTGCTTGAAGAAGCCAAGTACATGTCCCCTCCTCCGTCCACAAAGATTTTTTCTTTTGTAGTAGGAGCATCATCATATCCCTTCCCTCTCTCAACACTTTTGGATCTACAATGTTTCTTGTAATGCCCTTCTTTTCCACATCTCCAACATACATTTACAAAAATTTTGGGATATTTAGGTCTTCACCTAGATTTAGATCTCCCACTTGAGGACTTAGATATATTTCTTTCTTGGGAGAATCCTCTTGCAAATAAATCATATGTGCTCTTGCGTTCCATGTTTTTCCACCTCATCTCCTCCGACAACAAGGATGAGACCACATCATCAAAACTTAAAGTAGTTGAGTTACTACCTATGGCCACAACTAGACTATCCCAGGAGTCTGGTAAAGAGAACATAAAATGATACACTTATATTCATTAGAAATCTCAATATCAATAGATAATAATTGACTTATCACACTATTGAAGGCATTCAGATGCTTTGCACATAGTCTCCATCTTTCATCCTCAGGTTGTACAACTTCTTTCCCAGGAACAGTGTGTTTACTAGGGACTTAGATTGATACAAAGTCCCTAAATTATTCCATAAATACTTGGTTGTAGCTTCCCCTGACACATTCAATAGTATCGAATCTAAGAGACACAACTGGATTGTGCTCTTCACCTTTCGATCCAACTTTTCCCAGTCTTCTATTGACATTCTTTTAGATGCAATACTTGGATCCACAGTGACCAATGGAATTTTGTCCACCAAGAGATCTTCCATATTGAGCTTCCACAGCTGAAAACTTTTCCCATTAAATTTATCGATCTCTATTTTTGAACTACTCACCATTTATTTTCACCACAAGAATCGATACCACAGAGCTCCCACTATAAAAATCTTTATCACAGACCCAAGCCAAACCCCTGACCACAAAGGCATCCCCGTGAAGCCAATAATTGTTTTGATACCAAATTCATATTTTAACCTTGTACAATAAATTATTGCAAATGGATTCTTCATAAAAACAGAAAAGATATAATGTTACACGCACACATTACACAAAGATTTTACCTTGTAAACCAAAACCAGGAAAAACCAACAACCTATTTAGAGTCGCACCTCTAATTATTTTATTAATCATCTATCTTCATTGTTTATAATACAATATATATAGGGTCTCATGGAATCAAAAACCCCTAATCCATTGACACGGATTAGTCAACAACCCTATTTCCTTAACCGGAATTAGAAAACCATCAGTGAAAAATTGTGTGTTGAAAACCACTAAAAATGGACGCCGAAAACCACCAAAAACATAATTTGGGGGCTCCACCCCCTGTGAGCCCCCCGCATGCCCAACATAACACAACATGTGGGGTTTTTCATGCAAAGAATATAACACATACCCAACACCAACAAATTCGTTGGTTTTCTATCTGGCACACTAGCACCAAAAATTACAGTTCTAGGATCCATTATGCACATGGAGCCATGCACCCATGAAGCATAAAGAGAGGAGTGTTGGAAGATGAGGACTTCAAGGGGGTGTATAAAGAACTACAATGAAAAAAATAACAAACAAATGTTGATCACCATCTCCAATATCTATTACTCTCAAAGATGGGAAATCTTTATGTACCAAAGGAAGAAAGAGTACAACTAATCAAGGAGGCTCACAACTCCAAGGTTACTAGTCATTTTGGTTTTAGAATTACTATGGCTAACTTGCATAGGTATATTTATTGGCCTGAGATGTAAGAATATGTAGTTATATTTAATATAGGTGGTATTTTATGTTGCATCGACAAGATTAATAAAAGGAATAAAGTACTATATAGTTCACTTCTAGTCCCTAAGAGGCCATGGGAAAGCATATGCATCAATTTTGTTGAGGAGAAGAAGAGGGCATGACTACTTGTATGTGTTAATAGACATGTTAATGAAGATGTCTATTTTTATGGCTTGTAAGAAGACCATCAAAAGACAATAAGGTGTAATCTTATTTATTAAAGGGTATGGTTTGGGATTCCAAGGAGCATATTTCTGATAGAAATACTAGATTCCTCAATGTATTTGGACTTCATTGTGGGAGAAGTTACATGCTAAATTGAAGATATCCACTACCTTTAACACATAGAATGATGGGAAAATATGGGTGTTGAGTAGGAATTTTGTTAATATTTTGAGAGTTTACAATCATAAACAACCAAGGGCTTGGGATGAAAAAATTATTTCCATACAACATTATTATAATAGAGTTCTCCATGCTTCCATCGATAAGTCACTTTTTGAAAATTATTTTGGATATATGCCACGATCACCATTGTATACTATATATGAACAACCTGAAGTAGCGGAAATAGACTCAAGTAATGCAATGATGGATCTGAAAGGGATTGGATCCATTGGTGAGGAGCAAAGAGATTTTCACTAGTGGTTAACGTTCGATTCTCATTAGGGATTTTCTTGGAGCCATGGGTTCAACTTGAGGAAGTGTTCAAATGTGTGGTTATGACCATAAATATTATATTAAATTATCTCATGATCTATTCACACATAAGTGGATCAAATACCACCCCCATTTCCATCATTTTTTTCCCAAAGGTGTTGGATCCAATGGTGAGGAGTGAGGAGTTTTTAACCATTACGAAAAGGTTCAATTCCCATGAAGGTTTTCTATGGAGACATGGTGATCCAAGATATTTTCATCAATGACTTATTAAAATAATTATATTAAAGAGTGTAAATGAAAGCTTATGTGGAACATCATTAAAGAGGAAATAATCATGGAGAAAATATGAGAAGAAGAGCAAGAACACAAGACATGATAACGAAGTTCATCCCAAGAATAGACTACATCTTCGGGACCACTTCGAAGTGGAGAGGCTTTATATTATTCTC
Organism: Picea abies; assembly: GCA_900067695.1. Lineage (NCBI taxonomy): Eukaryota > Viridiplantae > Streptophyta > Pinopsida > Pinales > Pinaceae > Picea > Picea abies. Next base: position 5,811 of record CBVK0102164796.1, read on the forward strand.
AGCAAAAATTGGCAACAATTACATGGCTATACCTCCAAAACTAAAAATGGTCTGCAGATCCATTGCTCTGATGCAAAATCTAAATACACCAATGAATTTGTGCGAGTAGTGCAAAATCGTCTGTCAATAAGTCTCAATCCAACATCGTCACCTCTAGGCCCCTGTTGGGCTCTCTGCCTTGAAATTCATGCCATTGTAGTCTGCAATAATGACTAAACCTGCATAAAAATACGTGTTGTATAAAACTCTGGCGCAGACCCCCGAGCTCTAGCATAAACTCAACTTTTAATAAAAATCTTGAGCGTACATTTCAAAAAGGGTCGTGTTGATGGGACCTAAATCCCTTTAACTCAACAGCAGGAACCAAATCCACCACCGTGGCCCAATTAGACTCTGTAGCATTTAATAGTGGAATAGTTCTCCAGATCTTTCGATCCGGTCGGTTTAATCGATGGGCTTTACATTTTCTTGTGAAGGTTTTCTCTTCTAGTTCGGACGTTCTATTTTTTGTGTTTTTCTCATAGATAGGACTGATCTAAGATAAATCCAGTATAAACCAACTAGGTAACAAAGTGGGAACAAACTAAACTATTGGAGACGAGGCTGAGCTTGGGATAACCCCTTAATCTAGTGTGCAGGCAATGATCATATACCACAGGCCTAGTACTAAATAGTTAACCATGTGAATATTCCAATTACTGACTGAGATACAAATTATCAGAAGAAAACATGCATGTGATAAACAACGACAAGTAAAATAATTCACTCAAATCTAATCATCAATCACATAATAACACAAAGATTCATTTTTACCATTAAAGAAAGAATTGCAAAACATTGCATCAGATAACTTATGAATAGATTTAATAGATCTTACTTGTTACTGCATCCATTCATGAGATGGAACATGAAATAGTTCTTCTCGACATCCAATCATACATGCATTTGATGAAAACATAAATGTGTCTCTGGTCCAGAAGGACTTCTCAATTAAAGGCAGCTCCAAAATAGTTCTTAACAAAACCAAAAATGAGATTTTCTTGCAACAACCATCGACCCTTAACTAATCAGTCGATGCCCTTATTTATAACATAAAAATAACAACTAAAGTGCAGATAAGCAAAACAAAATTCGCCACATGTCGTTCTCTCCTATGAGTTTTTTGTGAGTCATCTCAAGATATCACTTAAGAGGGTGACTCCTCTCGTACTCTGACCACTTGATGAACAGATCCTTGCAGGTGTTGGCATATGGGAATCTATGTTGTTCCATCAGGGCTGAGTAAATCTCTATGATCTCTACCGCATGTGCTTGATACTTGACTATACTGGCACTTAATTGTTGCAGCATAGCTCGATCTTTGATCGAGTGTTCCATAAACTATCACACTTGACCTTACGCCATGTATGTCACCTTGGTTATTTCTTAGGCCCATAATGAGTCTTGCTCGGTGTATGATTTGACTATGTCACACAAGTCGACGAAGTCGTCGGGCATGCCAAACTCGGGGAGTCCGATATCCTTTATTTCCTTGTTGATTTTGACCCATCTCTTCTTGCACTCGGCCCATTTTCCAAAATCTCCCAATGAGGCTCCTGCGCCATGTTTTCCTAATACTCAGAGGCATATTTCCTGCAATAAAATCCTTTAGAGACTGTGTATAGAGAAACACTAGGTAAAATATATGTATGAAGTGTAAGCATGAAAAATCCAGACTGGTAAAGCTTGCTAAACCTAGTTATTTGATACTCACGGGATCTTTGCAGCTTTCGAATTGCTTTCTCTGCTTCTGTTAGCACCGTCATTTTTCTCTAGTTAGGGTGGATCCTAGTCGAGTTACATCTATGTGCCACCGCATGAAATATTGGGTAAGGAATAACATGAGAGTCGAAGTCAAGCTAGTGGTCGGTTGACCCTTGGAGTCGAGAAAGGATGTCAAAGTTAAACATGTGTTAAGAGTATGAGTTTGTTCCAAAAGAGTCAGGTCCTATCATACGGGAAGTCATTAGGTGGCTCAGATCGAGGAAATTTTCTTAAACAGAAGTCTCGTCGGCAAGTGCAGCAACCATCATCAGCTCATCATGAAGGTTGGAAGGATGAAAAATCACGGTGCTCATATCACATATGCCCTGCAACTCCTATCGGTTGTACCTCGTACGCCCTGGAACATACACGTCGCATAGATGTGCCACAGAAAATATTTAGTTCACTTCAATACATCCAATCGCCATGAATTTAGTGTTCCCTGACATGTTTCAACCTACTTCCCACTCTGTTATAAATTATGGATGTTCTGCATGCATTCTACTCACTAGCCGAGCTTATGCACTATTGGTAGTTCATCTCACGAGCCCTCGCTAAGTTCCCCGCGCATAAGATAGATACGTGTTGCACCATGGGAACCCCTCAAAACATAAGAGAGGGCATGTGAAGCAACAGAAGTTCCAGTCCTGAGCCCCAAAGCGACAAGGATTCATTCTTACTCACAGCAGGCATCCCCGAGGTTTCAAAGGGAAGTTCCTACAGGTGCACGGAAACGATGATATCACACCGTGCGAAGGCCGAAGTGGAAGAAGTTACGCTGGAATGAAGAACGTTGGAAGATATGAATCCCCAACAACAGATACCCCAGAGAAGGGGTAGGCCAAGGAAGAACAAGAAATCTGGGGAAACCCAAGTCCCAAGCGAGCCGTGTGCAAGATCGGTTGCCGAGGAATTACTTATGCGCGTTATTCGGCTAGAGCCTGTCAAAGGCACAAGTCGGGAAAGCGGGATTAGAATGAGGAGAACAGATGCCATGGGCATTAACTTTCGAAATTCAACTCAGCAGCTGAAACAGGCACAACTTTCCATTGTCAAACTCTACTAGGAAAACAGAGAATTAAGGCAACAGTTGGCAGCAAAGACCCTTGAGGTGTCAACATCACAAGGTCGCGAAGGGAATGTGACATGGCTCAAGAGACAGCTCTGGGAAGCACAGGATACAATCGTTCAGCTGTGCGAAGCACAAAGGACATTGGAAAAGGAAGGCAGTGACACATTACCACCCCTATGATGAGACACGTTGATGACCGAACCAAGAAAAAAAAAATGGTTATGACGCGATCGTACACAGTTGTTTTCTATTTTGGGAAAGAGGTCATAAGAAAGGCCATTTATCAGACGAAGGCACGTTTCCTATATTCTAGGGATAGTAGTTAGAGAGCAGGGCAGCCCAAGCAAAGCCTTCGCCTATATATTTCATGTTTTTCAATGTAAACCAGGTTGGTTGGCCAAATAGTGTAGAGAGCGTCTATTGTATGTAATTTGATCTCGATCGAAATCTAATGCAAAAGTCCTGAAACTTTGATGAAAGGATTCTAGTTGTAGCAGTTGGATGTATTGTTTCCTTTCTTTGCTTATGTATTTCTTGTGTTATTTGTCCATATCTTTTCTTGTCTGATTCAGAACGTACTTTCGAGCCTGGGATTCGTTGCGCAGTGCCCCTTGTTCGCGCCATTCAGACAAACTGTATTTCCTCCAAGTTAACTTTGAATTCACCCTCAGTGGTGTTTTGAGTTGCTTTGTGTGTTTTTCTCTCTGCCACATGACAATCTTACACTAAACACTGTTACTCGCCTAGCCAACAAGGTATTGGGGGTCAGCAACCCAGGACCAACCTATCACTAGTTTTCCTGTGGATTAGCTTCCGCAAAACTCTCAATGCCGAAAAGTTTCAGAAATCGGAAATCGGACAAAAGATTTTAGCATGGTCCGAATGTTTGTCGTGATTTGGTCTTCTCTGATTTCGCTAAGCGCGTCGGCTATCGGTGATATCATTTCTTTCTTCTTTAACGTTTACTCTCTTCGCCTTTTACCAAGGTCAAAGGGGATCGGTCATCAGTGATATCCTTGTGTGATGCTTGTCGCGAAAGAAAACTTTCTTTTGTCGATGTCAGTGAAGATCGATGCTCGGCAACTGCATTTTTTTGAGTGATTTTCTTTCATCTTTTAATTCCTTCTGATGTCGAATTTGGGGGCATCGGGTGAAATGTTTTGATTGTTGATTTTTTATTTAAAATTCAAGCCTTTTAAGTCATGGGTTTTCATAGATTCAAGCAAACTTTGAAAGACTTAATGAGAGTCAAGATGATAAGCAAAGGCAACATTTTTCACAATGAAGTAGAATTAGACAGTGCAAAAGATCAAGTGGTACCCAAAAAGTAAATTGTGACATAGGTTTTTTAGGGTGTGTTGAGTGCTCAACAAATGGAGACTTACTGGGCAAAAGCAGAATCTTTGTTCCTCCTTCGGGCTCAGGTGATGCAAAAGTTGGTGGAGAACTTAAATGGTTTTAAATTAGAGCCTCTTTTACCTTTGCATTTGGAATTTTCTCGGTTGATGCATCTGGGCCTGCATGTGGGGTTTTTTAACCTTTAATTCACCTTCTTTTCCTGTCACCTTGACTCATGCCTTATTTTGACAAGAGTCTAGTAAAGCATTCACAGGCACTAGGCCCTTTTGTTACCTTCATTCATTTGCTACGATGTTGCTCCGCTGCGAGTGAGTGTCCATAGCCCCGACAGAGTCACCCCGACATCACAGACCTTGCTCTGCAACCAGCGAGCATCCATAGCCCCGGTGGAGATATCTGCATACCCTCTCCTACTGTGCACTCATTTGATATAGTTGACTTTTATTTCGGCAGAATGGCCTGAGCGAGCAGGAGAGGAGGACGTGTGTTGTTTGCAAAAAAAATAAGGTGGTTAAGGTGAAACTTACTAGCTTTGTCTCTGAGGTGCATGTAGTCCTTTCCAGCTTTCCTTCTTTCCCTTAAAGTCTTACCAGACCACTAAGAAGACACTTTCACATTTCTCCAAGGTTTTTCATCTGTGCAGGTTAGATAGAGAATCCCTTGAAACAAACGCAGGTTCTTCATCGTTTCTTGTGTTTGTATGTGAGCGACGAGTTAGGAAGAGACTTTGCTATGTCGCATGATTTGAGGTCAACCATTGTCTCACTAAACACAATCTTTCAAAAGTGCATAAGTCCAAATAGCAAAAAGAAAACAAAAATGCATTTCCCAATCGACCTAGCTAAAACCAAAAATCATGAAGATATGGACGCAAAACATAAAATATTATTTATTATTACTATTTATTTTTTTGAAAATTTAATGCAAATATTGTTTTAGGGCTTGGCCATTTACTGGGAGAGCGTCAGATTCTCCCCTCAGATTATGTAGTTGATATGTGCCTAACCTAATCTTCTCAATCACCTGGAAAGGTACGAGCCATAGATTCTGAAACTTAGAATGTTTGCCTTTAGGCTCGTTTGCTCTGTCCCATTTTAGGACTAAGTCCCCTACTTCAAAATTCTTCTCTTTAGCCTTATGCTTATCAAACCACCTTTTAACTATCTTTTGGTGGGCCATGAACTTTGATTTATCTTTCTCCCTTTCTTCCTCTAACATGAGCAAGGTGTCAATTCTTTATTGTAATATTGATGAGGGCTGCCCTCTGGACTCCTGAGTGAGTTGAAGGGATGGAAGATATAGTTTGTTTGGGAGAATGGATTCATGTCCGTATACCTGAAAGTACAGGGAATTCCCTATAGCTTCCTTGAGTGTGACTTTGTCAGTCCATAAAGCATTATGGAGTATATTATTCCAATTCCTCTGGTTGTCTGCAACTGTTTTCTTCAAAATCCTCACTAGGTTATTATTAGTTGATTTTGCCACTTCATTTCCCTGTGGATAATAATTTGCAGAGTATCTAATTATGATTCCTTTGTCTAGGGCAAAAATTTTTAATAAGGTGGAAGAAAAGTAAGTTGCATTATCAAAAACAAGGACAAAAGGGACATCGAACCTTGTGATTAGTTGTTGTTCTATTAATTGGATTACCACCTTCTCGTTTACATGAGTCAGGGAGATGTCCTCTGCCCATTTCATGAAATAATTGGTGGCAGTAAGTATGTACTTGTGTTTTTTTGAAGAGATTGGTGTAATCTATCCTATGATATCTAACCCTCATTGCTCAAAAGGCCTATAAATGGCCACCGGTTGGAGTGGGACAGCTGCTCTCTTTTCCCTCTGTGCACTTATTTGACATGTCTTGTAGTTCCTAGCATATGTGTGAGCGTCCTTGAACAAAGTGGGCCAATAATAACCAGCTCTTAGTATCTTATGAGCGGTGGTGTCTCCTGCAAAGTGTCCACTGGCAAGGCCATCATGGAGCTCCTTTAGAACTTTATATGCATCTTCACGTTCGAGGCATCTCAAAAGTACCCCATCACAATTAACCTAGACGAGTACTGAATTTATGAGGCGATATTGTGCATATTTTAACCTAAGAGATCTCCTTTCCCTAGGGTTGAGGTTTTCTGGACAAGTACCATGATGTAGGAGATAATTCATCTTCTCATACCGGGACTCTTGTCCTAGGGAGACATATGACGCTTCACCACACCACAATGCTAATTCATTTTCCCATCTGGGGTCATCATTTATTTGGTCCTAGGCTTTAGCTGCCAGTTTGCAAAATCCTTGGCCCTTAACTAGTTTAGTAGGTTTTATATCTAGATCAAATTCTTGTACTACTGCCATCCAGTTCCCTCTTCTTTCCCCCATCTCCTGTTGAGTAAATAGGGATCGGAATGCGGAGTGAGGCATGATTACTATAGTATGGTTCTTGAGGATGTAAGATCTGAAATATTTTACTACTTTATAAACTGCATAAGCTTGTTTATCTATAGCGGGATAATTAAGTTTGGCACCTTGGAGGTTAGTGCTCATGAATGATATTGGAGCTTCGTTTATGTCATAATCCGTCTGAGTTAATACTGTAGCTAACAATTCGTCGGAGGCGAAAGTATAGAGGAAGAAATCTTTGTTGAAATTGGGACTTCGCAGCATTGGGGATTGAGAGATTGCAGTTTTAATATTGTTGAAATCCTTTTTCTGTTCCTCATTCCACTTAAACTCAACATCCTTACGAATCATTTTTTGTAGGGGTTTGATAGTTTCCGCGAAATCGGGGGTGAATTTCTTCACAAAGTGATTTTCCCGAAGAATGATTGCATAGCTTTTTTCTTGTGGGGTAATGGAAGCTACGTTATAGCTTTAATTCTTTCTGGATCTATGTGAATGCTTGCTTGAGATATAATGTGGCCTAACAACTTACCTTCTTCGACATCGAAAATAGTGTTTTTAGGGATTAAGCATATGTCGAATTTCCTACATCTTTCAAAAATCTGGGTTAAGTGTTGGATGTGATCTTCTATGTTCTTTGAGTACACAGTTACGTCGTCCAAATAAACTACTACACACTTGTTGATCAGTCCCCAAAATGCCACGTCCATAGCCCTCTGGAAGGTTGCTCCTGCATTGATTAACCCAAAGGGCATGCGTTTATAAGCAAAAGTTCCCCACTTGGTTCGGAAGGTATTTTTCAAGCGGTCTTATTCTTAAAATAGAACCTCGTTGTAACCTGAGAAACCGTCCAGTAAGGAGAAAATATCAGAGATGGCCATAGTCTGCAAGAGTTGCTCCATTGGTTGGACTAGGTAGTTGTCTTTTTCTGAAGCTTTGTTGAGGTTCCTAAAATCTACGCATACGTGAATCTCCCCCGAATTTTTCCTTACAAGAACCAAATTTGCTACCCACACAGAGTGTCTCACCTGGAAGATAATCTTGGCATCTAACAGTTTCTTTAACTCCTAACACATGAGAGGTTCTAGGGAAGGGTGATACTTTCGGAGCTTCTGTTGGAAGGGTTTCACTTCAGGTTTTAACGGGATAGTGTGTTGAATGATACGGGTATCATAAGTTTTCAGATCTCAGTAGGACCACGCAAAGACATCTTGATACCATCTGAAGAGTTTGAGATAGGCCTTCCTTTCCTCCTTAGATATGTCCTTGTCGAGGTTTACGATTTTTGGGTTTTCTGGGGTTCCGAGATTTATAGTTTCATGCATGGGACAAGAACTACCAGTCTTCGTGTTTTTTGACCCCTTAAATCTTTCCTTTAGATCAAAAAGGTTTTCTAGGTTGGCTATCCCCTTCGGTATCGTGTGAGACTTTGATTTGTCATTCGCTCGATCTATATGAAGGTCGATTTCTGTCGACTGTTCCTAGAATACTTCATCGTCAATGGCCAAATCTTTAAAATTGTCTTGATTGATCAGAAAGTTTATAATCTGTTCGTCTCCCTCAAAAACCCTCCAATTAGATATATTTTTGGGCACGGAGGGTTTATATAACAGTTCTGCGGTGAATCGAGAAGCTTCATAATATTCTATAGGTGATAGCCTTGAGTCAGCGGTGACCAGAGAATCAACAAGAATGTTCTTTGCTTTGGGGATTGTTGTGAGGTTGAAAGCTTTGGAATGTTTTATTAGCCTGTGCACTTCCTGTTGGTAATTCTTTAGGTGTGGAGAGTTGCAATGTATAGTATTCCTTATATGTCTGACGATGATTTCAGAGTCTCCAAAAAACTTCAATTCTTGCACATTCAAGTCTATGGCTTTCTTTAACCCTTGTACTATAACTTCATACTCGACAGTGTTATTTGTGCATTCGAATTCTAGTCTACAAGACAGGAAATGTTGTTTTCCTTTTGGATTGATGAGGATACACCCTGCTCCTAACCCCTCTTGTGATTTAGATCCATCAAAATATAGGGTGCACACTTGTGGGAAAAATGTATATTTTTCCTCTTTCATGTTACTTTCCTCTTTTACTCCTGTTAGTTCTGTGATTTCTAACGCAGGTTCTTGGCAGAAGAGGGTTTCTTCCACCGTTGTCGGCAACTCCTCTCAAAAAATCATTTCGAAGTTCTGAGTAAGAGGGACATCATATGAGAGAGGGGAGAAGTTCCCGAAATAGGAATCGCAAGAATAATTGCCTAGCATAGGGAAATCTGTCGATGAGGGTTTGTTTAGGGTTTCTAGATCAGTAACAGTATGTTTTAGATATCTTTCCCTATCAATTCTGATCATATTTTTGTGTCCCTTTAATGGTAGCCAAAGGTGAGCCCAGTCTGTACTAAAGTATCCTTTTAACTTTTCAGACCAATCTCGGCTTAATAACAACCCGTAAGCTTCTAGAATTTCTACTACGATAATGTCGATTACTTGTAAAAACTTAGGGTGAGTCGCTATTCTGATCATCGCATCTCTTAGTTCTCCCATAACCTTTACCTTGGTTCTATCTAATTGTATTACATGTTTATCACTTTTGAGAGGAATGACGTTTAGTTTTTTGCAAATAGACAGTTGCATAACATTAGAGGATGCTCCTGAATCGACTAAACAATTATGGAGGTTTATGTTAAAGACTTTGAATGTTAAAAGGAAAGGCGGGACAAAAGATTTTTGCTTCTTATCTTCAGAGCAAGTGTTCATAGTTGGTTTATTTCCTAGATCTGTGGGAGTTAGATTTATTCCTGGGTTAGTGCTTGTCGTAGGGTTTTCTACCGACTTCAAAGATTGTAACAGGAAGTCCTTTTGCTGAGGGATTCTACATATGTCCATAACTGATATATTAGCCTTCAACTTCTTTAAATATACAACTATGTTGTAATCCATCTTGGGCGATTCTCATGTATGAATGTTTATGGAGTTTCTTCGGGGAGTAAAAGGTGCTTTCGGGTGATCAGGAGCCGGTCTCCCTCCCGCAATCTGGGTCGTAGTAAGATCGTTCAAGATAGGTTGACCCCTACTTCATGTTTGCATAGCCAAGACTTCTGCAGGTGGTCCTTGAACTTCAAACAGGTCATCGGAAGGCATAGCTAGGTTAGGATCCCATATCAACATGGTTGTTTCTTCTGGTGGAGAAATTTATACCTGATCGATAATATTCATACTAGAGCTTCTTGATTTTTCGGTCAAGGAGACTTCATCTAGAAATTGATTGGCCATTAAATTCATGGCGTGTACCCATTGAGGGCAGTCTCTTTCAAAGTGGTTCTCTTGGTGATAAGTGCAGAAAGAGTCGGATGCTACATTTCCCAGATTGATGTTTAGGTTGGTTGGGGGAGGTTCAATGGCTTTGAACAGTGGATTCATTTTAAAGAAAGGCTTATAGGGCCTCTGGCCTTGGTTTCCCTCCCCTGCACTTCTCTTCATGTCTATGATTTTGTTTGATAGTTTTTTTACCATACACTGTAGGTCTTTTATTTCCCCGCTTCCCTTCTCAGGAGCTTGTTCTGTTTGTTTCCTCGGGGGTCTAGTAAGCAATAGTCCTCTCCTGGAAGGAGGTTAAACTTCTTTCTTAACAAATGAGACATGACCTTATTTACATCATTTCATTTGGAACTCTATCATTTTGGTTTCTTGGAAATTCTTAGCTAGGGTTAGTTTGGCGGCCCTCTTCACAAACATGGAAATAGAAGTTGGGAGAGCATTAGAATATACTTCAATTTGCAATTCCTTAGTAGGTTTATCTTCAGGCTGGAATTTTTTTAATATGGTAGTGAATCTTTGATTAAAATCTTTGACTCTTTCCTTCAAACTCATAGTGGCGGCGAACAACTCAGTCATCAGAGCTCCCATAGTAGTTTCTTCTGCAGATTTATCCAAAAAGTCCTTTCAAAACTTCGTCCAACTAGTTATAGATCCTACAGGCAAGTTAAAATACCACGTGGAAGCCAAATTCTCAAAAGTATAAGGGAACAGTCTGTAAACTACATCTTCATGTTGGGCATTCATAAGTCTGATAGCTTGTATGAATTTCTTAATATGATCCTCAGGTAATCCCAAGGTCTCGGGGTCAAACTTAGGAAGTAATTTCTATGGATGTAGGGGAAGTTTATGTACACGTCCAGGGATGGCCAGAGCATCTATGACCAACCAAGGTTGACTATTCTGAGGTGGTTCTCCCCTTCCATTGTCGTGGTCATGGTTATCTTCCATGTCTTCAGATCCTGAGTTGAACCCTTCTTCTGAAAACTTGATCGGGCTCGGAGAAGTTACCAGCCAGAGTTTCGAGAATTAGATTTAGAGGATGTTCTATCTCAGTGAGAGAGAAATCTATTAGGTCTTTTACCATGTGCATGAAAACCTGGTCTGGGGATTCGACCACTCGCCTGCTTTTTTGTTTTCTTCGAGGAAGTAATGGAGCTAAGGGCAGCGCACCGATTTAACGAGCGTAGTCTCTTGTGATTCTTATGAATTGATTTAATTCGTCATGAGGAAGAGCGTAAGGTATATCAGGGAACATGCATTCTTCCTTGTTCTGGTGTGAGTTACTCATTTCAAGAGTACTCAGTGTGTGTGGGTTGTCTTGGGAATGACTAGCCATCATTGTGGGTTGTTTTGAATCTACAGGTTGTGTGGGATATTTTGAAAAATACGTATTCATCCATTCATTCTCAGGCCCTCCTTCTAGCGCCAATTCTGTTGATGGGTCCTAAATCCCTTTAACTCAAATGCAAGAACCAAACCCACCATAGAGGCCCAATTAGACTCTGCAACGTTTAATAGTGGAATGGTTCTCTAGATTTTGTGATCCGACCAGTTTAATCGATGGGATTTATGTTTTCTTGTGAAGGCTTTCTCCTCCAGTTCGAACATTCTCTTTTCTGTGTTTTTCTCTTAGGTAGGACTGATATAAGATAAATCCGGTATAAACCAACTAGGTAACAAAGTGGGAACAAACTAAACTATTGTAGAAGAGGTTGAGCTTGGGATAACCCTTTACTATAGCATGCAGGCAATGATCATATACCATAGGCCTAGTACTAATATGTTAACCATGTGAATATTCCAATTACTGACTAAGATACAAATTATCAGAAGAAAACATGCATGTGATAAACGACAGCAAGTAAAATAATTCACTCAACTGTAATCATCAATCACATAATAACACAAAGATTCATTTTCATCATTAAAGAAAGAACTGTAAAACATTGCATCAAATAACTTATGAATAGATTTAATAGATCTTACTTGTTACTGTATCCATTCATGAGACGGAATAGGAAAAAATTCTTCTCCACATCCAATTATACACGCATTTGATGAAAACATAAACTTGTCTCTGGTCCAGAAGGACTTCTCAATTAAAGGCAACTCCGAAATAGTTCTTACCAAAACCAAAAATGATATTTTCTTGCAACAACCATCGACCCCTAACTAATCAGTCGATGCCCTTATTTATAACATAAAAATAACTAAAAATAACAACTAAAGTGTAGATAAGAAAAACAAAATTCACCACATCGCATTCTCTCCTATGAGTTTTTCTATGAGTCATCTCAAGATATCACTTAAGAGGGTGACTCCTCTCGTACTTCGACCACTTGATGAACAGATCCTCGTAGGTGTTGGCGTATGGGAATCTATCTTGTTCCATCGGGGCTGAGTAAATCTCTCTGATATCTACCACATGTGCCTAATACTTGACTATACTGGCACTTAACTATTGCAGCATAGCCCGAGCTTTGATCGGGTGTTCCATAAATGGTCGCACCTGACCTTGCGTTGTGTATTTCACCTTGGATATTTCTTCAATCCATAATGAGTCTTGCTTGGTGTGCTATTTGAATATGCCGCGCAAGTTGACAAAGTCGTCAGGCATGCCAAACTCGGGGAGTCTGATATCCTTCATTGCCTTGTTTATTTTGACCCAGCTCTTCTCGCACTCGGCCCATTTTCCTGAATCTCCTGATGAGGCTCCCGCGCCATGTTTTCAAAATACTCGAAGGAATATTTCCTGCAATAAAATCCTTTAGAGATTGAGTATAGAGAAACACTAGGTAAACTATATAAATGAAGTGTAAGCATGAAAAATCTAGACTGGTGCATACTTGTAAAGCTTGCTAAACTTGGTTATTTTATACTCATGAGATCTCTGCAGCTTTCAAATTGCTTTCTTCGCTTCTATTAGCTCCATCATTTTTCTCTAGTTAGGATGGGTCTTAGTCGAGTTACGTCTGTTTGCCACAGCATGAAAGATCGGGTATGGAATAACATGAGATTCGAAGTCAAGCCAATGGTCGGTTGGCCCTTGGAGTTGGGAAAGGATGTCAGAGTTAAACATCTGTTAAGGGTACGAGTTTGTTCCAAAAGAGTCAGGTCCTGTCATATGGGAAGTCATTAGGTGCCTCAGATCAAGGAAAGTTTTTTAAACATAAGTCGTGTTGGCAACTGAAGCAACCATAATCAGCTCATAATGAAGGCTGGAAGGATGAAAAATCACAGCGCTCGTATCACATACGCCCTGCAACTCCTATCAATTGTACCTCACACGCCCTGGAACGTACTCGTCACGCGAATGTGCCACATAAAATCTTCAGTTCACTTCAAGACATCCAGTCACCATGAATTTAGTGTTCCCTGGCACGTTTCCACCTACTTCCCACTCTGTTATAAATTATGGATGTTCTGTGTGCATTCTACTCACCAGTCGATCTTATGCATTGTTGGTAGTTCATCTCGCGAGCCCAGATTGATCAGGTTTTCCACCTTGGGCCCTCGCTAAGTTCCCTACGCATAAGACAGATACGTGTTGCACCATGGGAACCCATGAAAACATAATAAAGGGCACACGAAGCAGCAGAAGTGCCAGGCCTGAGCCCCAAAGCGACTGGGATTCATTCTTACTCATAGTGGGCATCCCTGAGGTTTCAAAGGGAGGTTCCTACCTGCGCGTGGAAACGATGATATCACACCGTGCGAAGGTCGAAGTGGAAGAAGTTGTGTTGAAGGGAAGAACATTGGAAGATACGTCTCCCCAACAACAGATACCCTGGAGAAGGGGTGGGCCAAGGAAGCTCGGGAAACCCAAGTCCCAAGTGAGTCGTGCGCAAGATCGACTACCGAGGAATTACTTATGCATGTTATTCGGCTAGAGCCTATTGAAGGCACAAGTTGGGAAAGTGGGAGAAAAATGAGGAGAACATATGCCACGAGCACTAATGTTCAAGAGCTAAATCAGTAGCTGAAACAAGCACAACTCACCATTGTCGAACTCTACCAGGAAAATAGAGAATTAAGGCGACAGTTGGTGGCAAAGACCCTTGAGGTGTCAACATCACAAGGCCATGAAGGGAACATGACGTGGCTCAAGAGATAGCTCTGGGAAGCGCAGGATACAATCGTGCAGCTGCACGAAGCACAAAGTACATCAGAAAAGGAAGGCAGCAACACATTACCACCCCTATGACGAGACCTGCTGATGACCGAACCAAGAAAAAAAATGGTTATGATGCGGCCATACACAGTTGTTTTCTATTTTGGGAAAGAGACATACGAAAGGCCATTGATCATAGGAAGGCATGTTTCCTAGATTCTAGGGATAGTAGCTAGAGAGCAGGGCAGCCCAAGCGGCGCCTTCACCTATATATTTCATGTTTTTCAATGTAAACTAGGTTGGTTGGCCAAATAGTGTAGAGAGCATCTATTGTATGTGATTTGAGCTCGATCGAAATCTAATGCAAAAGTCCTGAAACTTCGATAAAAGGATTCTAGTTGTAGCAGTTGGATGTATTGTTTCCTTTCTTTACGTATGTATCTTCTGTGTTCTTTGTTCATAACTTTTCTCTTCTGATTCGGAACGTACTTTCGAGCCTGGGATTCGTTGCGTAGTGCCCCTTGTTCGCGCCATTTAGACAAACTGTATTTCCTCCAAGTTAGCTCTGAATTCACCCTCAATGGTGTTCCAAGTTGCTTTGTGTGTTTTTATCCCCGCCACACGACGATCCTACACTGAAGACTATTACTCACCTAGCCGACAAGGTATCCGGAGTCGGTGAACCAGGATAAACCTATCACTAGTTTTCCTGTGGATTAGCTTCCTCAAAACTCTCGATGCTTAAAAGTTTTGGAAGTTGGCGATCAAAGAAAATCTTTTAGTGTGGTCTAAATGTTCGTCGCGATTTGGTCTTCTCCGATTTCACTAGGCGCGTCGAGTATCGGCTATCTGCGATAACATTTCTTTCTTCGTTAACATTTACTCTCTTCGCCTTTTACCGAGGCCGAAGGGGATCAATCATCGACGATATCCTTGTGTGATGCTTGTCATGAAAGAAAACTTTATTTTGCCGATGCCGGTGAATATCGACGCTCAACGACTATGTTTTTTCGAGTGATTTTCTTTCATCTTTTAATTCCTTTCGATGTTGAATTTGGGCACATCAGGTGAAATGTTTTGGCTATTGATTTTTTTATTTAAAAGTCAAGCCTTTTAAGTCATGGGTTTTCATAGATTCAAGCAAACTTTGAAAGAGTTAATGAGAGTCAAGATGATAAGCAAAGGCAACATTTTTCACAATGAAGTCAAATTAGAGAGTGCAAAAGATTAAGTGGTACCCAAAAAGTAAAACTTGACATAGGCTTTTTAGGGTGTGTTGAGTGCTCAACAGGTCGTTAGCGCATTTTGTTCGTGGATGGTTATTGGGGAGGTCCCGGGGTCAAACCCGTGGGCCTGCCCTCTTTGGAATCCGTTGTAACTTTTTTTATTAAAATAGTGTAACCACCGTAACTGTGGGATATTTAATATAACCCAAACTTTATATTAAACCATTCATTACCAACTCCCACCATATATAAGACTTGATTGTTGCATAGATTAGTCTCACTTAGATGTGATGGGACATGGTCGTCGAAAGTGGTACTAACCGCCAGGATATGGGTCGTCATATTTTGTGGACCTTCAATATGTGGGTCGTCGACCAGGTCCGCACCAGCTGGTTCGACGACCATTTTTTTATTTTTGGAATTTTGTTGCCCAACCCTCATTGGGAGTTTTCGGGATGCCACGTGTCACCCAGTGATTGGTTCATGTGGCACCCTACCATTGGTCTAACCTGTCCAATCATCTATTGAGTAGGTGCCAAGTGTCATGTTTTCAGGCTGCCACGTGGTGGCTCCTGGGTGGTGCCACGTGGCATCACCTGGGGTGCCAGGTGTCACTCACCAATAGGCCCAAGCGGCCACCAAAAAGTCCAAATCAACCTTCCACGTGTCACCTCCTGGGTGGTACCACATCGACATGCTGAGATCATCTTTGTACAGTCTATTGTTGACATCAACAGTATGGATGTTGAGTCACTCTGTTAACTTTGATTAGGTTGACCAAAACTTTGACCGCCCATAACTTCTTCGTTCGGACTCTGTTTGACGACCCATTTACGTCGACAAAAATATCTCAATGAGTTGTTTGACTTGGTGCCATTTTTTCTTAAATTTGAGTACTTTGATTTTTTTCCCTTTTAGATCTTCCTGAATCATTCCTCCCCACTAAGAAGCTTTTGGGCCTCCAAAAACCTCATCAATCAACAGGCAGGTGAGGGAATTACTCCCTCACTTTCTCTTTCTCAATCCATCATGCTTTACTTGGATGTGTTCCCTCCGGGCCCACTCGAAGATATTCTACATCACCCCTGCATGAAGCCCTCATCCTTCTGCCCAGGATGATATCTTCCTTCAACTCATCTATGTACTCGAGAGCAAACTCATCCACTGAAGGTACTAAAACACTCTTCCTTTTATTCATGATCATTGGAGGCTCATAAAGTTCTAGGTTCTCTACATTCACAATTGAGTATATTTGCATGTATGGTGGTAGATCAAGGCGAAAGGCATTTGTGCCAATTTTCCCAAAATGGTAAAGGGTCCATATCTGATGGGCTTGAGCCGATTTTCTCCAAAATGGTAAAGGGTCCATATCTGATGGGCTTGAACTTCTTGCCTTATCCCTTCAACCTTTTCTTGTTGATTTGGAGCCACACTTGATCTCCCACTTGAAACTGATGATCAACTTTGTTCTTGTCATGACAAGCTTTGTATTGTGCCTAACTCTTTTCCAAATGTTCCCATATTGTCTGGTGTACCTGTTGGATCCTCTAAATGAACTTGTGGGCTATGTCTTCCTCTCTTTGTTTCCTTGAGTCGACATCCTTACCAAATGTCAAGTCCAAGGGAGCCTTAAGTAAATACCCAAAACATGTCTCAAATGGTGAACTTTGTGTGGAAGAGTGCAAGGCTCAGTTGAATGCATGTTGCACATACTGTATCTAGTCATCTCACAACTTGGGATGTTTGTTGTAGTAGCCTCGAAGAAAATGAACCACTGTTTTGTTTACAACCTCTGTCTGGTCGTCGATCTATGTATGAAAAGAAGTACTTCTCTTTAGCTTGGTGTCCATCATTCTCCACAAGCTTGTCCAAAACTCTCCAAGGAATCGAGTGTCTCGATTCGAGATAATGGATGTGGGAAGTCCAAAGAGGACCCATACATGCTGAAAGAAAATATGAGTAGTTTTCTCGGTAGTGATTTGCTTTTTACATGGCATAAAGAAATGCATCGTTCTAAAGCTATCCACTACCACATACAAGTAGTCATGACCCCTTTTTGACACAGGCAATCCCCCTACAAAATCCATGGAAATATTCTTCGAAGGATGAGAAGGAATAGGAAGCGGTGTGTACAACCCCAATTTTATATTAGTGGGCTTACAAGTTGAGCATAACACACACCCCTTTACATATTTGGTTACAATTTATTTCATTCGAGGCTAGTGGCAAAACCTCTTCAAATGTGCCATAGTCTTACCTACCCCAAAATGCTCAGATACAAGGGAAGTGTGTGCTTCCCTGATTACATGCACTCTTTCATTGACTGGAATACAAAGCTTTCCCATATGGTAGACTAGTTTATCCTGCACATAAAAATTCTCCACCTGTGAACCACGGGTTAGCCTCTCATATACATCCTCGAAATCTTCATCATTAGAATATTGTTCAATATAGCTATCATGAGCTAGGGAAGCATTCTTCAAAACAATGGATGCAGAAATAAGAGGTCTAGAAATCATGTTCGCAACTCTGTTACTTGTACCCTTCCTGTATCTGATAACTAAATGGAATTGTTGTAAGAATCCCATCCACTTGTAGTGTCTTGATTGTTGTAGCTTGGTCTGTGACTGGAGATACTACAAGGGTTGGTGATCAGTGTGTATGATTGTTTCCTTTCCCATTAAGTAGTGTTTCCATTTTGTCATGATTTGTACCAATGCATACAGCTCTTTGTCATATGTAGGATAGTTACAAACAACCTTAGAAAAAATTTTAGAATGAAAAAAAATGGGCTTGAGTTTTTGCATCAGGACTGCTCCCATGGCATAGGCACTAGCATCAATCTCGATTTCAAATGGTTGTTGAAGGTCAGGTAGAGCTAACACTAGTGTAGTGTTGATCTTTCTCTTCAATGTTTCGAAATAATTTTGATATTTCTTCCCCACTGGAAGGTTTGTTTCACATTGGTTAAAGAATGCAAAGGAGATCCAATGTAGGAGAAGTTTGCAATGAAATTTCTCCAGTACTGAACTGCCCCTAAGAAACTCCTAACCTTTGTAGATGATGTTGGCTTAGGCCAATTTACAATGACTTCACTTTGGAGGGGTCTATCTTTAGTTGACCACCTCCTACAATATGACCCAAGTAAACTAATTATGTTTTTCCAAGTCACACTTTGACAATTTTACATACAACTTTTCCTTTTTAAGGGTATCCAATACTCTCTTTACATGCATTACATGTTCATTCCAAATCCTATTGAATACAAGAATGTCATCTAAGTATACAATCATAAATTCATCAATGAAAGGCCTAAAAATACCATTCATGAATCGCATGAATGTTTTTGGAGCATTACAAAGGTCAAATGGCATCACAAGCCATTCAAAAAGACCTTGTTTTGTTTTGAAGGAAGTCTTCCACATGTCGCCTTCTACAACTCTGATATGGTGGTAACCGCTCCTCAAATCCAACTTGGTGAAGTATACTGCATTCTTTAGTTTATCCAACAAGTCATCTATCTAAGGAAAAGAGTAGTGGTTCTTTATTGTGATCTTGTTTAGAGCTCGGTAATCAACACACATTCGCCATGTGCCATCCTTCTTTGGAACCAACATGATCGGAGAACCACAAGGAGATGAGCTAGGTCAGATGACCCCTTGGTCCAGTAAGTCTTGCACCTGCTTCTTGATTTCTTCCATTTCCACAACTGACATCCTATACATGCCCACATTTGGAAGAGGGACATCTTGTTGAAGATGTATTTCATGTTGAATCTCCCTCTTGGGAGGCAATCCACCCGATTTTTGAAACATTTCATCATAGTTAGATATAACATCAATCATGTCATCTTTGTGAGAGGGATCACATCCCTTGAAATCATCAGATGTCTCAACATATTTTTCCCTTACAACCATGAGTACATATTTCTTATTAGTGTTTATGAGTCTTTTCATCTGGCCTACACTAACAAGAGTTGTATTTGTTTTCATATTGTGAGCTTTTACAATGTATTCCACTTCATCTTTTGTGAGATAATATCTGTTCTCATTTCTGAAGAAGATTGCATTTATATCATAAAGGTAATGGCTTCCCAGAACTATACCACATATATCAAGTGGGACAACATCTAAATCAACCTCATCTATCAACTTTGAAGCAATGGAAAATCTAACCCTACACTACTTGGTGACATTTAGTTTTGCATTGTCAGTTACCCAACCAAGAGGGTATGGTTTAGGATGAGATTTTTTTTCTAGGACCAACCTTTTAACAATAGTTTCTGAGATTAAATTCACTTGAGAACCCAGATCAAATAGAGTGTCAATATTTGTGTGTTTATACATAACTCTAATATGAAATAATTCACTTATTTTTCTTTCATGATCATGAGATGTACTTGTGGAACTTGAACCAACATGAAATGAAATGTTACCTTGTACTCCAACAGTTGTAATCCTCATTTCGTCACCTGAATCATAACCAAGGTCTTGTTGTGTTGTTGCAACTATTTTTGGCTTCCCTTTGTCACCAAATCTCTTAGGCTTCAGATCTAGATGTAGCTTCCAACAATGCGCGTCATCATGCCCATCTTTCTTGCAATGTGTGCAAGAGGGATTTCATTCCTCTTACCTTGTTGTCGTTGTCTTCTTGTCCTTTTTTCCCTTTGAACTTGTTGTTCTGGAACTTGGAAAATTTCTTTGGGTGGTGTTCCTATACATTCTTTCCCCTACTTTCAAGGTGATTTGTTTGCACACACACTTCATATAAGTTTTTGGGGTTAAACAATAGCAATGTATGTTGAATATAACTGTGATGTGCACCAATATACTTCATCAAATTTAAGGAATATTTAATGCAAGTGCTTGTTTCCTAAATTTCTCTTTGAAACTTTGAACATTATGACCTTTACCCTGTCTTAGATTTTTCCATTCCATTATAGCCTTTTGAACATAACCCAGTGGATAAAATTGTTTTTTCAATGCAAATGTAAATTCAGACCATGAAGAAAGGAGTTTACCATTATGTTTACTACCTTTCTGAAGTTTTCTCTCCCACCATACAAGGATTGTGCCTTCCAACTGAAGAGAATCCAATTGGATCTTTTCCTCTTCCTCTTCAATCTGTTGTACACGGCAATAAACTTTGATTTCTCTGATCCAATTATTAATCTTGTTTGCATTAGCTTCTCCATTAAACATGGGCAAATTAAATTTCACATCTAGTTTCAACAATGGCTTTTTAGAAGTGCTTGGATGAAAACTAGAATGATGAGAATGTTGAGAATGATGAGAATGAGAGGAAGAGTAAGAAGAGCTTGAACTTGAAGATGGTGATGGAGGCTCAGGAGGATCTCCTCCAATTCCATGGTTCATTGAATCATTATCCTCTCCTTTAGATTTCTTCTTCTTCTCGTTCTTTGCCACTCTCTCTTCATAATCTGCATACAATTTGTCTACCATGTCTGACATCCAGTAGAAGATCTTATGAAAATTATGCTCATGCTCAACATGCCTCTCTTCATCATCCATTTTCCTTCCTCGAGTTGCACATCCAATCTCTGGGTTGAAAGTCTTAAGTTTTCCTTCACCTAGTTTGAGCTTGGCCCTGGGAAGCATTCACACTCACAATTTAAGTCAAAGAAGGCTGCTATGATACCAACATGATACAGGATCTTTTCATCGATGACTTATTAAAAAGAATTACATTAAAGAGTGTAAATGAAAGCTTATGTGCAACATCACTAAAGAGGACATAATCATGGAGAAAATATGATAAGAAGAGCAAGAACACAAGGCATGGTAACGAAGTTTGTCCCAAGAATGGACTACATCTCCGGGCCCACTTCGAAGTGGAGAGGATTTATATTATTCTCAGCAAAAATTGGCAACAATTACATGGCTATACCTCCAAAACTGAAAAATGGCTTGCAGATTCACTTCTCTAATGAAAAATTTGAATACACCGGCGAATTCATGGTGAGGAGTAGTGCAAAATCAATTGTCAATTCGTCTCAATCCAACATTATCACCTCCAGGCCCATGCTGGGCTCTCTGCCTCGAAATTTGTGCATTACGGCCTACAATAATGACTGAACCTGCATAAAAATTCGTGTTGTACAAAACTCTTGTATAAAATCAGCTTTTAATAAAAATCCTAGGTGGACATTTCAAAAAGGGTCGTTAGCCCATTTGGTTGGTGGATGGTTAAATAAGGTGTGTTGTTGGGGAGGTCTCAGGGTCAAAGTCGTGGACCTCCCCCCTTTGGCATCCATTGTAACTTGTTTTATTAAAATAGTGTAACCACTGTAACTGTGAGATATTTAATATAACCCAAACTTTATATTAAACCATATGTTACCAACTCTCGCCACATATAAGACTTGACCGATGCATGGATCAGTCTCGCCCAAATGTGATGGGACGTGGTCGCCGGAAGTGGTACTCACCGCCATATTTTGTGGATCACCGATATGTGGGTCGTTGACAGAGTCGGCCGTGATCTGGTTCAACGACCATTTTTTTTATTTTTGGAATTTCATTTCCCAGCCCTCATTGTGTGTTTCTAGGGTGCCACGTGGCACCCAGTGATTGGGCCATATGGTACCTTACTATTGGTCGAAACTGTCCAGACAATTGTTGAGTAGGCACCAAGTGTCGCATTGTTAGGTTTCCACGTGGTGACTCCTGGTTGGTGCCATGTGGCATCACCTAGGGGTGCCACATGTCACTCACCAATAGGCCCAAGTGGCCACCAAAAAGTCCAAATCATCCTACCATGTGTCACCTCCTGGGTGGTGCCACATCGACATGATGACGTCAATAGTATGGACGTTGAGTCATCCTATTGAATTTGATTGGGTTGACCAAAACTTTAACCGCACATAACATCTTCGTTCAGACTCCATTTGACAAATCGTTTATGCTGACGGAAAGCTCTCGACAATCTCTTCAACTTGGTGCCATTTTTGCTGAGATTTGAGGACTTTGAATTTTTTCCCTTTTAGATCCTCTTGGATCACATGGGGTCACCTTGAGATAGTGGTTCTAACATGTAGTTGCACCAAAATGGATTATATTAAATGATCTCCTGAACCATGCACACATAAATCGATACAATCCCACACCCATGTGATTATATCAACAAATTGTAGCCAATGTTGGTGGGAAATTGGCTAGTTCCATGCCAATTGGTCCCTAGATTGAATCCCCCAAGGTGAGGTGCACTAGTCTATGATAACAAGTTTACTAAGGATGCCATCTATGAATGTGGAGAAGAATCACTTGCATTTCCCCCTAAGTTTTTCCTTGGAAAAAAATACTGAGGAGAGAGGTATTTTTCACCAATGGGAAAGGTTCAAATCTCATAGTGGATTTTCTTGGAGCCATGGAGTCACCTTGATTTAGTAGTTGAAAATGTAGTTACACCTAGATATATTATATTAAATGATGTCTCGATCCATGCACACATAATTGGATCAAATACCACCCATGTGTCCTTTAATTTTAGACCCCAAACCCAAAGGGGTTGGATCCAATGGTGGAAAGCAAGGAGTTTTTCACCGTTGGGCAAGGTTCAATTCTCATGAGGGCTTTACCTGGAGCCATGGGGGCACCTTGAGGTAGTGGTCGAACGTGTGGTTGCACCTAGAGATACTATATTAAATGGTATCGTGACCTGTGCACACATAAGTGGATCAAATCCCACCCCCATGTCCTTCAAATTTTTAGAGTCCCCGAGGTGTAGGACAATCGGTGACGGAGTGTGTTGTTAAGCCACTCCGTTTTGAAAAGTCATTGGTTCGAAACCTGCGGGGAC
>CBVK0102164798.1:0-10921 GCA_900067695.1 Picea abies
ATATATATATATATATATAAAACCAAAAAGAGTTCTGGCTCCCAATAAAGTTCATACTCGATCTCATCCAGACCCAGAACCCTCGATAGTGATAGATAACCCCGAACAGTTGCTCAGGCGAAAGACCTTAGCTACCAGTTCAGTGAGTCATATTCCCCTTCGTAAGTCTCCTTCCTTTTCAGGAAAACCAGTTACCTCTCAAAGCATTGACCTCGATACCTTTCCACAACGAAGTCTTGTTAGAACACAGTCTGATAGTTTTGCGACTGAAGTCATCTTTGACCCAACTGTTCTACAACCCCGAACCCCCGAAGTTCTTTCTCCCACGACTAAATCACAAATCACTCCTTCAATACTATCCAGTCCCTCCTCATCCTCATCTTCAGCTTCTACCTCTCCGACTATCCAGGTTTTCGTCCCACCTCCTCCACTCATCATGGCAGGTCGATATGCCCCTTTGGTGTTGGCTGCGCCGCTACATGCCATGCCCCAAGACTACTAAACAAGACTTCCACAGTTCGACGCAACAGGACCTTTAAACGCTCAACAACATGTGGACAAAATGAATGATTATTTTGACTTACAAGAAGTTGACGAGGCTGATGTTCAAATGAGATTGTTTGCACAGAGTTTGACAGGTGATGTCAAGAAATGGTTCAAAGCTTTACCTGCCGCCTCAGTCCCTAACCTTGTTGTGTTCCAAAGGAGTTTTCTCAATAGATGGGAGGTAAAGAAAATCCCTCTCCAAATATTATCGGAATACGAGAATATAAGAAGAAATCAAGGTGAGACGGTACAAGATTACTGCACCCGTTTCAACAACCTGTACAATGCAATCCCAACTGAAATCAAACCTCCACAGGGTTTGGCATTGATTAAATTCCCTGATGGATTTGATGCTGACATGTCTTACCAATTAAGNNNNTTGATTAAATTCCCTGATGGATTTGATGCTGACATGTCTTACCAATTAAGAGAAAGAAATTCTGCCACCCTGGAAGACATGCAGAAAAGTGCTATTAGTGTGGAGGCCAACCTGTTGGCGAAAAGAGCACGTCAGAGGTCAGAAAGGAGAGTCACGATCAAAGAAGAACCTTCCACGTTGACCACAGATTCCAAATTGGATTCTTTGACCAGAGCAGTGGAAATAATGATGGAAAGACTTACGGTGACGGATAGAAACCCTCCAAGAGAAAACCCACCAGCTCCGCAGGTTCGGAACCCTAACTTTAGGAGGAATCCTCCTCAGATCAGACAGAGAGATCCTAGGGATCAAAGGGAGCAGAGGGGCCCAGATCAGCAGATTAGACCTCCCCTGCAAGAAAACTATGTTGATGAAGGGGGGGAAGTGATTGAAGAATTGGAAGACACACACATCAACCTCATGGGCATCCATGACAATTAAGATATTTTCCTTACCCAAGAAGAGCAGGAACTCTTCCTTCTCAATCAAACCAAAGTAAGTGAAGAAGCCGAAGATGCAGAACAACAAGCCTTTGAGAACGCTATTTTGGAGGTACACTGGCAGTACAACCTGCGGAGTAAGAAGGCAGAAGGGAGTTCTCCAAAAAAGGTGACTGAAACAAAGAAGGTAGTTGAAACCAAGAAGACCCCTGAGCCATCTGCCGAGAAGACGTCTGAGAAGACTGCTTCTGAGAAGACTACTGCTGAGAAGATCCCTGAGAAGAGTAAGGCCGACACTCCCGTGAAGAAAAACATCACCATTTTGAAAAGGCCATCACAGCCCGAGTTTTCACCTGTTAATCCACTGAGTACTTCTGAGCCAAAGAATATAGTGGACAAACCAGAATTGATAAGCCAAGGCAAAGCTCCTACACCTTTTAGCCGGGACCTTCTCCAGAGCTGCACTTCAAGTTCAATTTTGACTTCTGATGGTGAACAGAAGCCAAACACAGGAAGGCTATACCATTCACCTGGCGACTCCATTGTTCAAGATCCCAAGCTTCAAAATTCAATAGCGACTTCACTGCTGAAGAATCCAGATTTCAAAGCCTTGATGATGCTTCAAGATGACAAGGTATGTGGAAAATCCTATATATTGTGAAGCTATCAAAGATTCCAGGGATGAGTTAGCAGATTTTCCAATTGATGAAGTTTCGTTAACAACCGCGTTTCATTGTTGGAAATCGAAAAATATTCCTCATGAAATTAAAATTTGTGTTCTCGAGCTGTTTGCTGAAAGACTTGAAAAGGATATTGAGATTTTGAATACTCAGATTCAGTCTTATAGTTTCCAACATCCAAAACAATTTTATGAGAATCTTACGTCTCCAAAACCAAAAGATATTGTATCATCTTTCGATTTTCTGATTGATGAATCTTTTGTTTGCAAGCATAAGTCTGAAATTGAACAGTTGCAATCATGGTCTAATATTGAGGACATGAATGGGAAACTTATTCATGTTAAAGTGCTAAAGGAATACCCGGAGAATCAACAAATAGATCATATATTTATTGACCCGGTTGCAAATTATATGGAGCTCCTTTTCAGTATAACAGTTCAATCATGTTTTTTCTGCAAGGACCCGAGCCATCACCAGTTGCCATTACATATTTCAGTTTTGATTTTCATCAAGCATGATGAGGAAGCCCAATCATGGGATCAACTGCTGGGTTGGCTTCATTGACACTTTTTCATTACCTGATTGAAGTAGTAACTGTTAGCAAAGTAGGGTAGGTAGGAATGCGCCAATAAGCTCATCAGGATGAGCACCTTCTTTTTTGTCTTTTCATAGTTTATTTTTAGTTTACAGTCTGGGGGCAGCCCAATGATCAGGTGGTCGGAAAAATTCAGAGTTCAGCGATTCTAGACACCTCCTTCAGAGCTATCTTCCCCAGGTGGAGCCTATGTTAGAACCCTATATAATAGGGAATCAATGTTCTGAATAATATTTATCTTTTTCAGGCATATGTGTTCACTCATGACGCATGGCGAAGGCGGCGGAAAGCGCCCGACACTGACCAAGCATAAGATGAGTGCTTGCGCGTGAGTTTCAAAGCGATTTCCGATGCAAAAAATTGTGAAGTGTTTTGAAATGGAAAAATTTGACTCTTGGGGGTAAATGCAAAGTTGGTTTATTAGCCAAGTTTTGGTTTTTATTATCAATTTTTTGGTCTTTTAAGCAAAATTTGTCCCCTCGGCCTATATACAGAGTATTCTGTTTTGGTTTTTTCAAATTATAAATTTTGAGAAAAAATAATATTTTAGGCAAAAGTTATACTGGCCGAGGGCCAATCTCCAAGCCTTTAGAACCAAGGGTCAGTGCCATTTCATACACCAACAACCAACACACAAGCCAGCGCCAGTGCCTAACTTTAGAGTATAGCCTTGGGCTCATGTCATCGAGTGTATGTTGCAAACATTCACATATACAAAGGCTTTTAAATCCCTTCTCCTCGTGAATGTGGGATAATGCCCTCAGAAAGCCAAAATATAAAATGCAACTCTAAACCCTCTGCCAGGTGTTTGAACCAGTTTCAAGGTGTCGATTGCAGGGAGTCATGCATCTGCATCAATGCCAACACAAGTCAACCACCAAAGCAAACAACATCCAAGCCAACACTCGAGTGCAAGGGGCCAAGCTCCAATGCTCCAGCTCCATGCACCTGAGACCACAACGCACGAGTCAAAGGGGAACATAGACCAAGGCCGGTTTTGTATATCATATTGACAGATGCGAACGAGGTGAACTGCAGTGTATTGGAGCCACTACCTTGGATGAATACAAGAAACACATTGAGAAGGACCCAACGCTAGAGAGGAGATTCCAACATGTACAAGTGCCAGAGTTAACTGTTGATGAGACGATACAGATACTGAAAGGTTTACGTGAGTGATATGAGATTCATCACAAGTTTAGTTATACTGTTGAGGCTTTGATGGCTGTTGTAAAGTTGTCGTATCAATATATCAGTGATCGTTTCCTTCCTGACAAAGCTATTTATCTCATTGATGAGGCTGGTTCTCGAGTACGCCTTCGCCATGCACAGCTTCCTGAAGAAGCCAGAGAACTTGACAAAGAACTCAGACAGATTACAAAAGAAAAGAATGAATATGTTCGAAGCCAGGAATTTGAAAAGGCTGGAGAGCTACGTGATCGTGAGATGGAACTTAAGGCACAAATTTCAGCTTTAACAGAGAAAGGAAAAGAGAAATCAAAGGCTGAGAGTGAAGCAGGAGACGCAGGTCCATTAGTAACTGAGGTAGATATTCAGCAAATTGTATGTACATGAACATGCATTCCAGTTGAAAAGGTGTCAACTGATGAGTCTGAAAAACTTCTGAAAATGGAGGAAACACTCCACCAATGCATCATCGGGCAAGACGAGGCAGTTAAAGCCATAAGTCGAGCTATTCGCCGTGCAAGAGTTGGTTTGAAGAATCCAAACAGGCCAATTGCCAATTTCATTTTCTTGGGTCCTACAGGTGTTGACAAGTCGGAGCTTGCCAAGGCATTGGCTGCATACTATTTTGGTTCAAAGGTGGAAAAATATCCCAGTTTTCAGGCATAGATCGAACCATATGGCAAACAGGGAGTTCATCTATAGTGAAAACCTGACAGTTAGATAACAAGTGGCATAGTTTCCCTATTTTTCAGGCAGAAGTTGGAGTATCGATTCTCCAGCTGCTAGCAGATTCTAATAACCTCAGCCAGTCTACAACAAACCTCCAACGTTTAGTCTATTCGCCAGCGAATTTTAAACATCCTCCAATATGCCAGATGTCGAGGCAGCTGTTACAATTGTAAATTTCCCTTTGATTTACTGTTCGATTCGTTTTAGATGGCAATTGACATGTGTAGATCTTGGTAACTGTTTTCTATTTTCAGAAAACAGAGGTAGAGCTCGAGTCTTGGGACAGATAGAAATTTTTATTATTTATACACCTGTAAAAGGCAGAAAAAGGGTTGACTGGGCAGAGTAGGAGAGGGTCGACCTGTGTGAGGTTTTCGACCTGAATTTTTCAATTTTATTTTGTTGACTATGGGCTGTGCTTGGCCAGAAGACTTTTCTCTGAAATCATTAACAGACTGATCAGTAAAGGACATGCTTTTTACAGGATTCCTGTGTGGAGATGTTGGTGGTGTTTCTTGTCTTTGTTAAGTTTTTCCTGTGATCATTACGCTTGTTTTCATTTTCTTATTATCAGAAGAAAGTACACAGAGTAGAATTTATTGGCAGATACTCTGCATCTGTCCTTTTGATAATCTTTATGTTATTCATCTAAAGAGCCCAACTTAGGAATTCTTAGCTGCTCCTTTGCCTGGCTTTTTCCTCCCCTATTTCTTTCTCAAATCGACGCCATCAAAATTTAATTCGATCCAACATTTCTGCTACCTTGCCCTGTGTAAAAGCTTTGTCCAGATCTGAGATGTGAATCACATTTTTAAGCGTTGGTCCCCCATTTGCCCAATGGCCCTCCTTTCTGTCCCAAAACGACCATTTAAAAACCCCAACCCCATACTTTCATTACTTTCATAACTAGCCTAAAATCCATCTCTTACGAACCAAGTTAAATCTAAAAGAGAGATCCCTCTCTGAGTCTTGGAGGGCTAGATCCAAGACTCGAAGTGGTTCGAGGTTACCTCTGTGATTGCCTCCACAGCCTTAGGCAAATTACAAAGCGCTAACACAGGCCTTTACTTCTTAATAAATCTTCCATATGGGATTTCCATTGGAAATAGTTGTTGCTGGTAAGCAAGACATTACTTGTAGAATCCATATTAAATATGCAGATAATGTGGAATTAAAAACTGAAACTAATGATCTGGATGGAAAGATCTCAAAAATTTATGTAGTTTTAAAAAAAACGGCACTGAAAACGGACTTCCGATGTGAGAGTTATGCCCTTTTAAAAAAAAGGCATAAACGGTAACCAAATAACCACGTGATAGTGTAAGCTACTTTATAAAGTGACCCACTTTTATAAAGAGAAGTGGGGATCACTTTTACAATGAAGTTACCTTATAACAAAAAAGGTTGCATGCAAAATAAATAACTCTAAAATAAAATATAAATCTACTTATAGTGATTCACTTTTATNNNGTGAAATGCACTTTACAATTTTTAGCATGAACTTTTTCAAAAAAAGTAACCAAAAAAAGACTTGAACTCAAGACCTCTTACTTAATAAGGCAAGTTTTAACCAAATGGTCTAGAAAAACATATTGTAATGTTCAGAAGGAGGATTGTTGTTGTTGTTGTTGTTGAAGACGGCCTTGGAGAGCATGCTAAAAAAAAACTCTTTTCACACAAGAAAAAAAATTCGCTTCTCGATGACAACAAGGGTTAGATCTCGGTTAGCTTACCCAAAAGATGCACCTTTTCCTATCTGTTTCTGATTTTCTGAGATCACATAGGGCGCGGGGAAAATATTATATGCAAATCTAAAAGAGTAGCAACCCGGAAATAAAAAATACAAACCAAAATAAAATAAAAATAAAACTTTGCAGAAATTTAAAAAATGCGTATTCAGGCTTTATACCTCTGGATCTGACTGTAATGGCCGTATCTTGGGCAAACAGAAACCTTTTCGAGTGAAACAAAAAGTGTTCCTAAATGAAACGAGTGCTACGGATGCAATGGAACAGTCCTATTAGCCCAGAAATGTACAGAAATGTCAGAAAATAGAGATGAGGCAACTCAGCTTCACGATCTCGATCTACAATAGGAGCGGGTCTTCAAACAGGCTCTGATACCATGTTCGACAACACAGGTATTCCAACAGAGGATGAACACCTTCAGTAACCATTCACATAACTAGATCAAAGATCAACACACCGATGTTTTCACGTGGTAAAACCCCTATAGGGAAACATCCACGACCCCAACCAACGCGGACACTTGGAGCAATTTATTAATGCAAAAGAAAAAGATTACAAAGAGATTTGCCAAGATATTTTCTCACAATCGATCATTGATAAATGACCCTCCATGCTATTTAAATAGAGATCATGGACCAATCGAGTGTTAAGCCACAGATCAATGGTTGTTAAGATCGAGGAGAGTATGAACCGTCGGATCACTCTATGTCGGGAACATATCGTGACCGTCAGATTTCCTAACTACAAATGCATACTAATGCATACTAAAGAAATACTAAAGAAACACACTAAGAAACACACTTTTACCTAACGACATATTAGACCTATTAGATCTTAACTAACTCCTAAGTGTCTAAATATCCTAACAGGCTAAAGGTACCATACACGCGAAAAGTGGACTGTGTGCACAAGTGACTAGTTTTGCTGAATGCATTGGAACGTAGTCTATGCACTCATGAAAGCAAGACCTGCAAGCCGAATCAGAACAATTATGTATGTTGTGATATTCAGATGATCCATATGGTTATGCATGCAGTAGTGTTCGCATGTTTGGAGTGGTCTTACGTTCTGTAATGTCGGTGTGCTCAATATACTTGAGCGTATAGTTTTATTACAAGTTACTTCCGTTGTTATAATTTGTATAAACAAGAGGAAGTGTGGTGTGGCCCGAACCAGTTTGGGTTGTGCACACCTTCTTGAGTGATTCCGTGTAGTCTAAATGTTAATTGCGTACTAAATTTTCTTGAGGTGAAGTTACTCAGTAGTAAGTCAGGGATGTTACTTAAGGTATCAGAACTGAAGTTGGGAGAGTTTGTGTGACGGTTCCTAGCCTGGGTGGCTGGGGACGTTACATTATGGTATCAAAGCAATTGGTTCAACACTGGACTTGTATGGGCCAAAGATTAACATGAAATAAATATGTGCGTTAAGTATTGAAGTTGCGCTGTGCAAAACTGTGAAGCACATGACATAGTAATGCATGGTGTGTGCACTAGAATTTGGGATGTTAAAAACATTCAAGGAATCAGAAGAAAGGATTTTGACAAGATGGTGCAGATTTTTCATGAATTTGTTTGATGAATTCATCTAACAAATATTGTTTCCTGCACATTTTTGCAGAAATATCAACGATTTGAACATGACAAAATCAATGCAGAAGGTCAAAAGCATGGAAGATGCGTAGAGGACTTATAGTCCTAATGATGAGTTCGGGGATTTTTATGTCAGTTTGGGCTCTGATGGTACAAAATCAGAGGAAGAGCGCATAAACTTAGTAGAAACCATAAAAGGATTACAAAAAGATTTCCAAAGCTATAAAGTTGATAATGAAAGACTTATGAAAGCCAAGGAGCAACAAGATGACTTTAATGTCAAATTGATGCAAAGATTGGAAATAATAGAAAAGAAAATGGATAAGGATACAAAGTCGAGTAGATCAAGAATTCGCAGGTCTCATGATGAGAAAATAAGAGAAGAAAGAAGTGTTGGTAAGCATTTTTTCAGAAAAGCGCACAATAATTCAAGTCCATCTCCCGTCAGAAAGCATAAGAGAAGGACTGGGGTGGACGAGCTACAAGGAT
Organism: Picea abies; assembly: GCA_900067695.1. Lineage (NCBI taxonomy): Eukaryota > Viridiplantae > Streptophyta > Pinopsida > Pinales > Pinaceae > Picea > Picea abies. Next base: position 8,426 of record CBVK0102164798.1, read on the forward strand.
AAATGAATAAGATCAAGCCTCCTATTTTTGATGGTGAGCATAAGAAGGATGAAGATGCAAAGACTTGGTTGTAGGGTATGAGGAAGTACTTCCAACTGCATGATTGTTTTGCGCAGTTAGAAGGGTGAATAACCATTTATCATCTCAAGGTAAAAGCATCAATGTAGTGGGATCAATATGTATAGGTGCAACACATTAATGAGAAGAAGTTTACTTGGAGGGATTTCAAGCGATATTTTGAAAAGAAATATTTAACCAAGTGCTACTATGATAAGAAAATGAAGGAGTTCTTTGAACTCAAGCTCAGAAACATGGCGATAAACGAGTACGAAAGAATATTTTTAGACCTGCTAAAATATGTGCTTTTTTATCAAGGATGAACATGTGAGGATTCAAAGGTACTTGAGTGGGTCACCATCATTTATTAGCGACAAGATACATTATGATGATCCCAAGACATTGGAGGAAACTATAAGGCGTGCTAAATGTCTTTATGATCAACAAAGGGGAAGATCGACTTTCCAAAAGTTTTGGGATGACAAGATGAAAAGAAAGGTTGAACAGAGGAAGAAGGGGACTAGCCCCCCATTTTTCATAAATTTTGCACAAGGACAACTGACTCCCAAGGAGTCCAAAATGATTGAGACAATGGAAACTAGGCAAAGGAAAAAACCTATTCATGTTGGGGTTGTGGCGAAGACCATATGTTTAGAGATTGCCCTCAAAGAGGTGAAAAAGCGAGGACTGCGCACAATGTACAAAAAGTTGTGACAGTTGAAGACATGGGTAGAAGTGTACCCATAATTTACGTAGTGTCGGATAAAAAACAAGCCGATTTTCAGTCACACATGATTTAAGTGGAAGGTAATATTAACGACCAACCCATTGCTATTTTAATTGACTCAAGAGCTAGTCATAGTTATCTAGATCCTAATATGGTGGAAAGGTTCCATTTGCCAAGAAGCAAACTTGGAAAACCTTGGTTGGTGTAGTTAGCTACAAGAGAGAAAAATAAAATTAATGAGATGGTCAAGGCATGTCCAATGGAGATGAATGGATTGCACACAAAATCTGATTTGAATATCATACCTTTGGGTTTGTGCGATTGCCTCATTGGTATGGATTGGTTGGAAAAGCACCATGTTGTCCTGGACTATTCCAATAAGGCATTTACTTGTTTGTATGCACAAATAAATTTGAGAACAGTTCAAGGAATTCCAAGAGTTGTAATTATTAGAGAAGTTTCAGCCTTGCAATTGAAGGAAAACTACGAGAAAGGATGTCAAGTATTTGCAACACACATGGAAGAGGCACCTAAGGATAAAGTTCCAAGTGTTGAAGACTACACAATACTAAAAGAGTATGCGGATGCCTTTCAAGAGATACTAGGATTGCCACCGAAAAGAGATATTGACTTCTCTATAAATATGATGTTGGGAGCAACACCTGTATCCAAGATTCCATATAGAATGAGTACGCCTAAATTGAAGGAACTGCAGATGCAACTTGAAGAGCTTCCAAAGAAGGCCTATATATGCACAAGTGTGTCACCTTGGGGTGCGCCAGTTTTGTTCGTGAAGAAAAAGGATGGTACATTGAGACTTTGTATCGATTTGAGACAATTGAACAAGGTAACAACGAAGAAAAAATACCATTTTCCAAGCATAAATGATCTATTTGATCAGTTAAGAGGCACAAAGATATTTTCCAATATTGATCTCAGATATGTATATCACCAAGTGAGAATAAAAAAGGAAGACATAAACAAGACTGCTTTCAGAACAAGGTATGGTCATTATGATTTTATGGTAGTGCCATTTGAGTTGTCAAATGCATCAACTGTCTTCATGTGTTTAATGAATGGAGTTTTTAGAGAATATTTGGATAAGTTTGTCATTGTATTTCTGGATGACATACTTATTTATTGAAAGTCTGAAGAAGAGTACGAGTGACACTTGAGGATAGTGTTGCAGGTATTGAGGGAGAATCAACTTTATGCAAAGTTGAGTAATTGTTCATTGTGTTGGGTATGTGTTATATTCTTTGCACAAGTAGTAGTGTCTGAGCGCTTATGCCGGGCGCGCAGGGGGGTTAGAGGGGGGGTGCAGGGGCAACGCCCCCGAGATTTTTTTTTCGGGCCGACATATTTCCGGGCCGACATATTTTCGGGATGACATATTACCGGGACGACATATTTCCAAGATCACATGATATTAGGTGGTTTTTCGGCACATGGTTTTTTGCCGATGGTTTTCTATTTCCGGTTAAGGAATTAGGGTTTTGGACTAATCTAGGTCATTGGGTTAGGGTTTTGGATGCCGCTGGATCCTATATGTATAATGTATTGTAAACAATGTAACACAATGTATGAATACAATATATGCTGGTTTTCCCGGTTTGAGTTTCCAGGTGAAAAATCTCTATGTAATGTTTGTATTTGCCATAATATCTTTTCTGTTCTTTTCTGAATATTAGTTTGCAGTAGATATTGTACAA
>CBVK0102164800.1:0-14556 GCA_900067695.1 Picea abies
AATGTATTGCGGCTATGATTGATGGCGAATATTGTATTCTGAGAGAGGAGACTGTGAGAGAAATAAGAGGAAGTTACAATGGGTTTTGTTGTAGGTTGTATCCCTTCATTTGATGGATAATAATAAAGGAAGGACCTGGCAATTTCTCTAGTGGACATAGCCCACACTTGGTGAACCATGTAAATCCGTGTCTCTCTTGTATTGTGTATCTTTTGTGTTTTGTTTCCGCATTTGTTTTATTTTATTGCTCCACAGTCCTCTTTTTCTAACACGTCCACCAAATTCTTCTTCTTATTTATTAGTCTTCGATCTCCTTACATTCATCTGCTCCTATGCAAAAATCCATATAGCCCAACTCCGTAGTGGACAGGTGATCTACACACCGCGCACTAGATCCACCTTCCTCAAAATCAGGTCAAGGCACAGAGCCAACTCCTTAATAGCATAGACCACTTACAACTTCTTGAACTAAGACAAAATCAACCCATAAGGCACTTAGCCACTAGTAGTCATGCACTAAGCCAATTGTCCCCCCTCTACATTGCTTAACTACTACTTATTTATACAATTACAATCAAGGCCTAATCATGGGTAAACCCATGGACTGACATCCCTTAACCCATTACATGAACCCTAAAACCCCTTTTCTCGGTCCACAAGCCCGTAAAACAAGAGAGATCCCATGATCTCAGCTCCACCTGGGCACTCCATCTTCGACCAGCCTATCAAAGTCCCAAACATGGTCAAACACGACCAATGTTTCCTCAAAACTTGGTCAAGGGCCAACAAACCCCCAACATTCACCTGTGACTCGTCCCGAGTCACTCAGATTTGGGTAGGGCTTCCTCGACTTGCTGCTTCATGAGAGCCTCCTGCTCGGTGAACTAATGAATTACTTACTCTGTAACAGGCCCTTCCAGGCATTGCTCCATTGTCGCAACTATTTGTTCTAGTTGTGAGCCTTGGCCTTCAATATCTTCAAAGAGCGTGCAGGCTTCATCCTGCGCCGACTGGAATCTCTATGTCACCTCCATGACTATGGATGGCAGTAACTTGCTGTTGGACTATGCGTTGCTCCTGTGATCGCTTCATTTTATCAACTGCAGTAAGAATCTTCATTTGTGCTTTCACGGTGGATTCCTGCTGCTTCTCCTCTTGGAGTTGTGCTTCCATTTTATTTAGTTATGCATCTTCTACAAGGCGCTCATAGGTCTATGCATTCCGATCACTCAATTTCTTACACTCTGAGGCGAGTGCCCTGATTCTTTTTGATGTGCTTTTGGCGATTTATTCCCTCTGATCACGCACTTCTTGTGGAGTGCTTGGCACTGCTTGGAGCTCTAACTCCATTACCTGTTCTTGAAGCTGTTGAATGGTTTCAGCGAGATTCCCCACTTGTATCTCAGTTGAACCTGGTTCCTCCTATGCCAAACCTGACACAGAGTAAAGTGCTTTAGTCACTACCTCTTTGACCACAGTCTTCTTTGCGAGCCACTAATCTTTTTCTTTCTGCATCTTCTCTTTGTCCTCCTCGAACATTGCCCTAATTTCATCTTTCTCTTGCTGCGCAACTCGAAGTTTCTCTAAGACCTCCTCCTTTTCTTGCTTCACGGCTTCTGTATCCTGCTCCTTTTATTCTTGGATTCTACAAAGTCGATCCTCTATTGCATCTACTAATCTTTGTAAATCAGCAGGCTCATCCCCTAATTCTGTGATTTCCACTGAAGAAGGTGCAGTAGGTACTGCGCGGCTCGAATGGATAACTTATTGTATGTCCTTGAGATCCTTCTCTATTCTGTCATACAGTGTTTCTTACTTCGCTTCATGTCTCTGTAGGATATCCTCTGAGGCGTATTCCACAACTACAATGATGAGATTGACATCGTCCACTATGAGCACATTCTTCGACTGAGGCTTATTGGCTCGGTCTTCTTCCGTATTGAGGGTTTCTGTGGGGAAACCTTTATTTTCTTCAATGTTTCAGCCTTTGTAGGGGGATCCTTCGGCGGTGTAACTTCACCTTTATCTTGCTTTTCTCCTTTGTCCCTTCCTTCTTCTTAGTTCACTTCATCTCCTCCTCCTCCTTCATGTGAGTCAGGCCTAATTTCTTCTAAGGCATTGTCCTCCTCATCAGTTTCTATGTTCTACACTTCCTCCTTTATCTTCTTTTTCTTCATGCTATCCTATCCATCATGTTCGACCCGGGTGACCAATAGACTTTCGATGATGTTGCGGTCGGAGAGTTCTACATTTTCCACCGGTACAAGGAACTTTGTTGGCCATTCTTTGGTGATCTCTTCCATGTCTTCCTCGGTCATCTTATAATAGAACTACAACTCCTCTTTACTTTCATCCCTGCGCACAGTGATGTAGATAAAGTGTCGATTTGTGCAAAAAATTGTTAGCCCCCTGTATTGATGTTGTTATAACCCTATAATTTATAGGATCAACTGGTGACTGAAATGTTATCCCTTTACTACTTTGGTTGCCAAATAATTTTCCATTCTATAAATAATTTGAGAAAGGGAAAAAAGAGAAAAAGAAAGAAAAGAAAAAGAAAAGAAAGAAAAAGAAAAAAAAAAGAGAGAGAGAAAAGAAAGAAAAAGAATAAAAGAGGGCATAAAAGAAATTGAATAAATCCCCATGCAATAACAATGACTTGGTCCATACAGTTTAAGCATGACCAAGTCCTTTTAAATTGATGTTGATAGGATTATGAATAAGCTTGGCTAAACTGTTTAATCTTAGCCAAGCAAATTAGGTTAGCTAGTACCAAACTGCCTAATCTTGGTCAAATAATCCCAGGATAGAGTAATTTCTTAGTCTAATAGTTTAATCTGAACTAAAAATGTCATAGGTAAGTAGGTTAGAGTATAGGTTAGTTTGCTTTACCTCAATAAAACATGCATGATGATCGATGTTGAACCATATCTTTGATGTTTGAAAGTTGGATGTCTAACTCCCATGGTGATAAAAACAGGGAAAGCTTGAGCAAACCCACATAAAGCACTTGTCCTAAGTTTTTGGAGCAAATATGAGTTTACGCTGACAGATTAAAGACAATGCATAGATGAATGGCTAAGGTGTTGGCACTCAGATCTATGGCTCTTCCGATCTGTTTTCTAGTGGGCCCCCTCCTCTAATGTGGCAGGACTCCATTGCTTCAGATTCCCACCACTTATCACAAACCATTTTTCCACTTACCACTTACCATTTTCTGACACACCCCTGTCGCCCATGACATCACTTTCCACTTATTCTCCTAATGGTCATGTCTCATAACTCTGTCAATCCATTCCCCCTGTTCACCCATTATAAGTCCTTTCACCATGGTCAGTCCCCAATCAACACCCTCCACATCACCCGAACGTATTTTTCATTCGTTTTTACCTGCCATCTCATGCTCCAAAAGACCCGTTGGCCATTTATTACAGGCTAACTTATCTGTTAGCCTGTTGATCTGTCTCCCATGCCCAATGGGTATCCGTTTGCTCAAAACTAACCCTTCTCCTTCATTCGCCCATTTCTTACCTTGTCCTCACACCAGAGAATTTTCCTTGTCTTCTATCCGATTCAGTCAGCCGTCCAAAACCACAGTCATCCCCACTAAAGTTTTGTTTGAATTGTAGGTACTTTCACAGTGATGGCGCAAAAATCCAAGAAAGTAGAATCCGAGGAAAATCCTTTCCTCCCACCTCCTGTCAACCTCGACAGGATCCCATTCTCCGACAAATATCATCTAATCGCAAATACAAGGTGCGAATTTGACTTCGCGGATTTGCAGTCATGGCTCAAAGACGCCTTCTTAGATCAGAGCGATGAAATTGGGCTCTGGGAATCCAACCTTCCTCTATATTGTTTCCCCCAGGTCCACCATTTCCCTAAATTTTCCCTCAAATGCCAGGCTCATTACCTCCCCGACCAGAGAACCATAGTCTTGTCATCAGGAGAAACTTTGTTCTTCATCACACCAGAAGCCATTGATCAGATGATGTAGATACCCAGAACTGAATCCGCCTCTCTTTTTAATCTTGAAGTCATAACAAAGTTGTACCAGAAACTATCCTTCCCTTAGAGAGCCCAGATTTTCGAGCTTTTCCTCCCACGGGATGCTCAGCTCCCCAAGACAAATCCCTCGTATCCTTCCTCCCTGTTCTTAGAGAAGGGAAACCAAGTCATTTCATCGCTCTATTCTCTGCTTGGTTATTTTTCAGACCAATGGGTGGATGAACCCATATTGGGTTTTCTATCCATTTTCTCTACAAAGGAAAGGCCAACCACTCAGTTTGACTACAGCACTTTCCTGGTGAGTAGTATTCATGAGCAGCTTTCAAATTTCATCATAGAGGGCATGTTCTGGTATTCCTCCATACTGGCTTACATGTTCACTTTCTTTCAAGTGGACAGGTTCTCTTTCTCAATGCAGAAAATGGACAAGAACGGGAAGCCGCGGGCGATAACATCTTGGACTTTACTACTCAGACGGAATTCCACAGAGTTCAGTTTCAAATAGTTTATCGAGCAGTTTTACAACCCAGTGGCGAGCATGCTCATCGATAGACCAGAACCAAGAATAAATGAGAAGATTCAGAGGATCTTACACCTCTCAGAGCTTGCAAAAACTGGAGATTGGTATCTTTACCAAAACCACACTGAGATCAAAGTATATGGATGCGAGCTAGCTCCATACAAACTTCCCAAGTATCTTCCTGTGAGGATATTTTCCCCGGAGTACATAAGGCAAATGATTAACTCAGATGACATACATTTTGTATCTCTGAAGAAGAAACAACAACTTAGAATTAAAGGGCAAATAGGGTCTTTCATCTGTAATAGCCAAGGCGTCGGGGAGGAAGAAGACAAACTTTTGAAAGAAATGAAGTTCCATGTTAGTTTCCTATGGCACTATGATCCGTGTGGGATAATTTCGGAGATGAGGGTTAAGAATAAAAATGTTCCATATGTTCATACACCCAAGCCTGAGATAGAAAAGTTCTCAAATCAAACAGAATGGGAGCCGAACACTCTGGTAAAGATAAAATAGCAGGACCCTTCGGTCACTATTTCACAGAAAACTACACCACATGTTCCTAAGGAGAAAATACCCAGGAAGGATACTTCACCTTCTGTCACCGAAGTCTCGGCTGAAGATTTCCAATTACACACCAAAAGGATAAAATCCAGTCATACAATTGACACGGCTGGCGAAAAGGAAACCCAATCCACTAATGCTATGGAAGGTGATCAATCACTTCCTATCACAAGCAGCAAGAAGATTATGTCTACAATTTTGTCCAAGAAGCTGATGGATACCTCACTAATTGACCAGTCGAGTAAAGGAGGACCGAAGTTGAGTATTTTTGAGAAGTATGATCTGATCAAGAAAAGGAATCTGACACTGACCAGCAGTACTTATGCTCAATTTTGTAAACAGACATCAATGATGCAGCACAGACTGTTGTCTGCATTCAACACAGAGAAGGGTAGAATGCACATGACTTTTCTGCAGGCACAGGTGCTCGACCTGAAGGTAATCACTGATTACAAAAGAGAAACATTCAAGTTTCATACCAAAGATGTGCACCCTACCGATCAAATGGATCTGCATAGGAAAACTGGAGAAATGGTTTTCTCCACTTTGGCAAACACTTCTACTAAGGCTGCTAAATTACAGGTCTCTCTAAGCAATGTTCAGACACAACTGAAGTTAGAGAAGATATGATCCTTTGCAAAGGATAACAGAATTAAGACATTGGAAGAATTGGTCCTCAAGATCGAGTACGACCCCTCGAATGTGAAAGCAGTTGAGGAGATGCTTAAAAAGAAAAATTTCGATATATCATCTTTGAGGAAATAGCTGAAACTGCCACCAATGGAAGATGCACAGGCAAAGGAGATAGTAGAGACAGAAGGTGAGAAGGACGAGATGCTCAAGTTGAACATGGAGCAGAACGCACAATTGAAAGAGATGGAAGCAGAACTAGAAAGGTTAGTGAAGGATAAAGAATAATCAATGCCTATGGAAGTCATTCCATTGAGCGGAGTTCCACTCACAGGAGTAAGCACAACATCTGTAGCAGAAATTCCCTCAGCAACTCCACTGAAAGCTTTGGAAAAGACAGTAGAACTGGCAAAATCCATGGAGGAGATGAACTTGCAAGAGACAGAAATTAACAGACTTGAAAAGGAGGTTGAGAACCTTCAGGAACTCAATTTTTCTTACCAAACCAGTTACTCCATGGAGAAACAAACATCAGACAAGATCAAACAGGAATTGTAGCAGCTTCAAAAGAAAATAGTGGCAGGTAAAACACTTGCTGAGGCCAAAGAAAATATCTGGATGGATATCTCCAAATCCATAAATGAAATATGGCCTATGGTGCAAATCATGTTCGAGCAAAATGAACTAGTACAAAGGAGCAAGCAGGCTATCGAGAAAATAAGAGGATAATTGGGAGAGATGCCCACAGAAGCCACTGAGATCATTAAGTTCTTGAATTCAAAAACCAGGGAGGAGCTAGAGGATTTAAAGGTTGAAGACAGGACGGAAACTATCCTCGAGGTCAAGAGGGTTCTGACCAAAATAGGACTAATGCTACAGTTGGAGGAGAAGGTCTAGACTATGGACACAGGAGTGCAAAGATTTTTCGGTAAAATCGAAGCTCTGCACAAGAAAAGTCTCCCTGGTTTAAGGGTCTTAAATGACAAGTTAATGACCCTTCCTGATTATAAACAGAAGTTGGCCACAGTGGCCAAAGATAGTTTGAAATTTTTGGGAATACAGGGTAGCATAACGGGCAAGGGGTTCTTAGAAACTTTGCAGCCAAACATCAGCATACAGCACAAGACCCGGTATATTTTCATCGTCGAGCCAACTTTTGCCAAGTATACAAAGATGGATGAAATATACCGAAGACTAATCAAAGTCATCATTCCCAGTCATCTTCGGTGGGAAGAGCTATGCAATCTGATCGAGTAGGCAATGAGGTGTCCAAGCCCTATCAAAAATCCAGTCAGACGAAGTCGTGCAGATGACTCACCAACGTTTTTCCCCAAAAATCAGCATGAAGATTGCAACACATCATCAACATTTCCTGAATTTTTGTATCTTGTTGAGTTAGTTAGCTAAATTTAGAATCTACCACGTCCTGATCTTTAATGACAGGATCATATGTAATTTTTTATTATTGATACTTCAAACTTCGAAGTACCTAGGGTTGATATTTACGCCCTGTAAGCCATAAAGACTGTAATTTTTTATCAAGAGATCTTCCAGTAATACAAAGGGACTTTCATAGTATTCTCGCGTGTTGTTCATTGGTGATGTTTACTTTTCTGTGTTAAATGTTTTTCTCGCTCAGTCGTCATATTGTTTTCTAATCTAATCTTTTAAAAGTAGAACATGTTGCAGGATTTATCTTTGTATACCTTGTTTCCGACTTTGAAAGATCTTAATGTTTATCTTCTGATATTACAGTGAAGAAATTTTTAAATGCTTCTTTACTTTAACTGATATTCTCGTCTTTTCTGCTATCCATCACTTTACTGCTACATAATCCAATGAATGCATTATCTTTCCCTGTGAAAGGATTCTTTTAGTTCCTGTTCAGATCTCTATCTTTATAATACAGACCCCATAGCCCAATGGATGCGTAAATCCTTTTTTAGCCAATTTTACAAAAACAAAAACAAACCATTCAATCTTACTTTACTTAACTAGCCTAATATCTCAAAGTTAAAACATATCTAAATCATACAGAGACATCCCTTTCTGAAGCTGGTAGGGCTAGATTCCAGTTTCGAAGTGGTTGGATAAAGTTACCTTTGGCAAAAAATTTCTACTCTGACAACCTATGGGAATTTACAAAGCGATAACATAGTGGTGACCATACTGGGGAACTGAACAAACTTTCAATCCCACGATTTCTTTTCTCTAGAAGAAAACTTTATTTCCGAACTAATCATAAATCTGAGAAAGAGATAATGTTCAAAGGTTGTTAAAAGTTTGTACATAGTAATTTTGGATTCATAAAAATAAAAAGATATAAAAATTAAAAATCTGGCTCCTAAAAGAGCTTATACTCGATCTCACCCAAACCCAGAACCTACAGTAGTAACTGATAATTCAGAACAATTACTCAGAAAGAAGACTATTGCAGAGGGTTCAGGAAGTCATAGTCCCATTCATAGGTCCCCTTCTCTTCCAGAGAAACTGGTTTCCCTCCAGGATCTCAACTTTGACACCACTTTTGAACAAAGCCTGTTTAGAACAAAATCTGATAGCTTTGTCACTGAAACCATTTTAGATCAAACCATCCTGCAACCACGGACCCCTAAAATACTATCTCCCAGGGCGGACCCTGATAAAAAATTCCTTGAAGAATTCGACAAGCTAGAAACTTTGGTAGCGAATCTTGATCAATCTTTACACCAAGACCACTTCCAGTAGTCGGTCAAAATTTCTACCATAACTATTACTGAAGCTTCTATAAAACCTCAACCCACTCACTCTGTGCCTGCTAGTCCTTCATCATCTTCATCTTTTGTCGCCTCCCTACCCATCATCCAGGTTGTTGTCCTACCTCCTCTACCTATCATGGCAGCCAGATATGCTCCTTTGGTGTTGGTCGCACCTCTACATGCTATGCCCCAGGACTATCAAACATGACATCCACAGTTCAATGGTATTGGGCCCTTGAACGCACAACAACATGTTGATAAAATGAATGACTATTTTGACTTGCGGGAAGTAGATGAAGTTGACATTCAAATGAGACAATTTGTGCAAAGTCTGACTGGGGATGTTAAGAAATGGTACAAAGGCTTACGTGTTGCTTCTATGGTCAACTTTACAGTGTTTCAAAGAATTTTTCTGGACATATGGGAGGTAAAGAAAAATCCTCTCTAGATCTTGTCAGAATACGAAAACAACAGAAGGAACCAGGGAGAAACAGTACAAGACTATTGCACTCGTTTCAACAATCTATACAATGCGATTCCAGCCGATATCAAACCCCCACAAGGTTTGGCATTGTTAAATTCCCTGACGGTTTCAACGCTAATATGTCGTATAAATTAAAGGAAAGAAACTCTACCACTCTAGAGGACATGCAGAAAAGTGCAGTAAGTGTGGAGGCCAACCTGTTAGCCAGAAGGGCATGGCAGAGGACGAAAAGGAGAGTCATGATTAAAGAGGAACCTACCACATCCTCTTCTGATGCCAAATTAGATTCCGTAGCTAGAGAAATGGAAAGGATGATGGAGATACTTAATATAGCTGAAAGAAATCCTCCCAGAGAAAGCCAAGTTTCTCCGCAAATTCGAAATCCTAACTTCAGAAGAAATCCTCCTCAAATCAGGCAAACAGATCCTAGGAATCAAAGAGAACAGATGGGTCTTGATCAACAGATAAAGCCACCCCTACAGGAAAATTATGATGATGAAGGTGAGGAGACAATTGAATAATTAGATGACATGCATATAAACCTCATGGGAATTCACGACAACGAAGCCATCTTCCTTACTCAGGAAGAGAAAGAACTTTTCCTTCTTTCTCAAACAGAGCTAGATGAGGAAGCCAAGGATACAAAACAGCATGCATTTGAAAATGCCATTATGGAGGTACACAGGTAGTACAATCTGTGAAGCAAAAAGACAGATGAAAATCCCCCAAAGAAGGTAACCGAAACAAAGAAAATAGTCAAAACCAAGAAGACCTCTGAGCCTTCTACCAAGAAAATCCCTGAGAAAGGTAATGTTGAACCTCCAACAAAAAGAAACCCTACCATTTTACAAAGATCAATGCAGACTGAGGTTTCATCAACTAATCGACGAAGTACTTCTGCCCAGAAAACTATGGTGGATAAATCAGAATTGTTGAGACAAAGCAGAGCACCTACTCCTTTCAGCCTTGAAGGGGAATTAGCCAAAGTGAATATTCCCATTCCCCTTTTCGAGTTGATGATTAAGAACGTTTACCGATTACAGGTGATCAAAGCACTGAGCATTGAGCCTGATATAGGCACGAAGGCCTTGATTTTTGGATCAACGAATCATTCGGACACGGTAAATCTTACCGATGATCAACCTAAACTCTTGTTTGGCCCTGAAGTTGATGGCCAGATTGACACTGGTGTTGTCGCTCATTTTTACATCAGCCTTAATATACACGACCTGATTCTGCACAATGCTATGTTAGATTCAGGTGCTTCCCACAACTTGATGCCTAAAGAAGTGATGGAAAAACTGGGACTTGAGGTCACCAGACCCTACAAGGATTTGCACTCTTTCGAATCTAGCAAAGTCAGATGTATCGGGTTGATAAAAGACTTATGTATCATCCTAGTTCAAATTATAGCAAAAAGTATGGTTATGGATGTTGTGGTCGCGGACATCCCCCTGAAATACAGTATGTTGTTGTCCAGGTCTTGGGGGGCCAAGTTGAAAGGCACTTTGCAGTTGGATATGTCATATGCCACTATCCCAGTATTCGGACAATAGAGAAGACTATACAGAGAGACGTTGATGAAATATATGGTCAGTAGCCAAGAAAAGCCACATCACTACCCTTTGTACTCTGCACACTCCAATCTGGATTCCTTCATCATGTATAACGACGGTGATATGGAAGAACAAATTGCTCAGCTGGAAGAAGATACACTTGATCCGAAAGAAGGCCAAGAAATCACTGAGGCAAAAAGGAAGGAAATTGCAATAAGTGAAGAATTTCCAGCAGAGTTCTGGAGCATGGACTTCGATGGAGCTGTAAGCAAAGAGGGAGATGGAGTAGGAGTTTGGTTGCACAATAAAAAATCCAAGTATTCAAAGAGCCATTCTTACAAACTGAATTTTTAATGCACTAACAACATAGCCGAGTACGAAGCTTTGATGCTCGGTCTGAAACTACTAAAGAAGGTTGGTGCCAAACAAATCATGGTAAGAGGTGATTCTGAATTAATTATCAAACAAATTAAAGGTGAGTATGCAACAAAACATCCCAGGCTTAGATCTTATAGGAATGTTGTTTTGGATGCCCTTCAATGTTTCACAAAAATTGATTTGCAGGTGATGCCCAGGGGACAGAACATTTTAGCAGATGGGTTAGCTACGCCAGCAGCTACATGCAAGATACCTTTTCGTTCCACTCGCCCATACACGGTAGAGGTGAAGTGATGACCGATTGTCCCGGACAACATCAGATACTGGCAGGTATTTGGGAACGATGATCAAATTGAAGATTTTCTACAATGTAAAAATGATTTCAAGTGCATAAACATAGACTTAGAAAATGATGATGAAAATGTAATAAATCTGTTTTTGGAAATAATAGTGTAAATAAAATAGATTCAGAAAAATTAGGTGAAGATGAGGTAGATTCTGATGTTTTTCATTTAAAGAGTAATGTTTTACCTAGGGGTTTAGTACTGTTAGAAGACCTTTTTGACTTTAATGATGTAGCTAAAAAACCTAAAATTGAAGCCAGTGGTAAAGAAGTTGAAGACTATAACATAGGGATAGAAGAGAAACCTAAGATGGTAAAACTTTCCAAATCTTTATCCCCCGAGAAGAAACTTAAATACATTGAACTTTTCAAGGAATATGTGGATGTATTTGTTTGGGGTTATGAAGACTTAAAATCTTATGACACAAACATCATACAACATAGGATCCCGATAAAAGAAGACCAAAAACCTTTCAGATAGAAACTTAGGAGAATCAATCCCAAGTTGCTTCCCCCGATAGAAAAAGAAACAAAAAAGATGTATGATGATAAAATCATAGTTCCCTTATGATTTTCCAAATGGGTTTCAAATCGGGTTCCAACCCGAAAGAAAACTAGGGAAATCAGGCTTTGCATTGATTTCCGAAACCTGAACAAGGTTTCCCTAAAAGACAACTACCCACTGCCAAAAATGGAGCACATATTACAAAAGGTAGTTGGATCCAACCGAATCTCCTTACTGGATGGTTTCTTAGGCTATAACCAGGTTCTCGTTCACCCAGATGATCAAGAGAAAACAGCCTTCACAACACCTTGGGGAACCTTCATGTACGTGAAAATGCCTTTCGGTTTGATGAACGCTGGGGCCACTTTCCAAAGAGAGATGGACATCGCTTTTGTGGAAGAACTTGGCAGATTTATTGTCATTTATCTGGATGATGTAACTGTTTATTCCCAATCCGATGAAGAGCACTTACGACATCTCAGACGAGTGTTTGAGAAATGCAGGAAATTTGGGATTTCTTTGAATCCTAAGAAAAGCCTTTTCGGATTAGAGGAAGGTAAACTATTGAGGCACATAATCTCTAAGGACGGAATTAAGATAGATCCCAACATAATAGAAGCATTCAAAAACTGGAACACCCAAGGAATATCAAAGAGTTACAATCTTTCATTGGCAAAATAAACTTTCTGAGAAGATTCATACCTAACTTGGTTGAGCTTCTCAAGAACATCGCCAGCATGTTAAAAAAGGACACAAAAATAAAATGCGACACTTAATCCAAGCAGTCTTTTGAACAAGTTAAGCATGCACTCACATAGGCTCCAGTCTTGATCAGTCTTGACTTCACCAAAGATTTTTACCTTTTCTCTTTCACTTCTAAACACACCATTGCAGCAGTATTACTACAGAAAAACAGTGAAGGGTATGAACAGCCCATAGCCTTTTTCAGTAAATCCTTAAGAGATGTTGCTTTGAATTATAACATAATGGAGAAACAAGATTTTTCCTTGGTAAAAGCCATAAAATATTTTAGAGTATATATTCTCCATTCCCACACAATTGCATATGTTCTGGACACAGTAGTAAAGGACATTTTAACCCAGGACAATCCAAATGGCAAAAGAGGAAAATGGATTGCTATTATTTTGGAGTATGACATAGAGATGTAATATAATTTCCATGCTCTAGATATTAATTTCTTAGATGTAGTAGATGAACAGGGAGAGCAGGCGACTCCAAGTGTGAAAGAGGTATTTCTGAACTCTCCATGGTACGCAGACCTGATATTTGTTTTGCATAACTTACAAGCTCCCCCTGATCTGACCAAAACTAAAGCTAGGTTTTTGAAATTGAAAGCATTAAAATTTTGCATTCTAGAAGGTAATCTTTATTGGAAGGATCCTGGAGGTTTTTTATTGAATTGTCTGTTAAAAGATGAAGCTGACAAAGTATTACAGGATTTTCATGCAGGAAACTGTGGTGGTCACTTGAGCTGGAAGACCACAGCTAATAAAATCCTTAGAGATGGGTTTTATTGGCCTACACTATTCGCTGACGCGTATCAGAAAGTGACTTTGTGCCATAAATGTCAGGTGTTTGAGGGAAAAAAGAAGCTCCTCCCTTTTCCCTTGAAACCAATCTCTGTTGAAGCTCCTTTTCAGCAATGGGGATTAGACTTTATCGGAGAAATACATCCACCCTCTTCGGGCCAACACAGGTGGATTCTCACTACTACGGACTATTTCACAAAATGGATTGAAGTTGTACCAAGAAGGCAAGCTACTGATTCTGTCATTATTAAATTTTTAGAAAATAATATCTTGTCTCACTTTGGATGTCCAAGAAAAATCATAACTGGCAATGCAGCTTCTTTCCGATCTAAGAAGCTCATAGATTTTTGCAACCAGTATCATATCATTTTGGGACACTCCACAGCTTATTACCCTCAGGGAAATGGGTTGGATGAGTCATCCAACAAAACACTGGTGAACATTATTAAGAAGACTCTGCAAGAAAACAAAAAGTCATGGCATAACAAGCTGTTTTTTGCACTATGGGCCGACAGACTGACCACTAAGAGGTCAATTGGTATGTCTCCATATCAATTGGCCTATGGCACTGAAGCATTTTTTCCTACCTCTTTAGGGGTTCCCGTCATGAAACTGCTACAAGAGATGCAAGTCGAGACGAACGACTCCGAAAGAAGGATAAACCAAATGATCCACTTGCAGCAGTCTAGAGAAGAAGTATAAAAGAAAACTTAGGTTGTCCAGGAGAGAATTAAAAATATCTTTGATAAAAGAACTAAAGAAGATGACTTTGAGCCAGGTGATCTGGTTCTGAGGTGGGATGTTCGAAATGAAGATAAGGGGAAGCATGGAAAATTCGACATTCTATCGAAGGTACCTTACATGATTCAAGCATTCAGAGGAAATAATATTTTTCTTCTCAACAACAGTGATGGGACCAATCTGCCAGGAGGACCTGTGAATGGCAGAATGTTAAAGCACTATTCACCTCCTCAGTAGGGACCTTCAGTCACACCTTTCCATTGTACAAACAATTTCATTTTGATTACAAGTTTTTGAGTGAATAACTTTGATCAGATGGTTGAAGCCCATGGAGAAGGCCCTGAGCCACTGAACATTGTCATCAAAACTTTCAAAAAATAAAACAAATCAAAGAACAAAGGCAACTGTGGAGAAATTTTTCAGAACATCAGGAAGCAAGATTCTTGGCACTTCACGAGAGTACCATCCCCAGGTGGAGTCGTTGTTATAACCCTATAATTTATAGGATCAACTGGTGACTGAAATGTTATCCCTTTACT
>CBVK0102164805.1:0-17265 GCA_900067695.1 Picea abies
AATCCAACTTTGATTTTTTTCAAAATAAATTATTTAAATATAGAAGGTTTAAATTTCGCTTCAATTCAATTTAACATATCCATTTTTTAGATTTTAGAAAGGATGTTTTCAATAGATTTATGCCTTTATTAATATTAATGTTTAATTTAATAGGTTGAAGTATCCACCCAAGGTATGTTGTTGATGATAAAGCCATAGGTCACAGGTTCAAATTTGATCGAGTCCCTCGGGGTTACCAAGTTTTACTGTGGTTGACAATTGAGTCACCCTCCATTCAAATTTCCCATAGAAGAATGAGAGATCCTATGAGATTTTCCTTGGGAAATTTTTTTTTGTGCCTTTGTGAAAAATGCAAAGAGTTGAGAACCATACATTCTCTACGAAGGGATTGTATGCATCAAGCATAACTAATGACCACCAAAGGGCATCGATGTTAATTAGAAGTTCACCTATGAAATGCTCCCCTTTTTAGTGCATGAAGGGTGTGATGGCTTCCCATGTTTTCAAAATGCTCTTAATTATGAATCAAGCTTTTATCTTGATTAGGGATGGGGTGGTAAGCATGGTTTAAAGGTTGATGCCTTATCGCTTTTTTTTCCCTATAGGAGGCATTAGTGCAATTGCAAAGCATGGGTTTTCAATATCCAGCCATAAACTTAAGAATCCATTTGATGCACAATGCTATACCTTGCTTATGCACATTAATAATTTAAAGACTTCCTTCATCTTGTGGAGCGCACGAAGTTTCAAATTGACATGGCATACATTTCTTTTCCTTTCTTAATTAACCCAAATAAAATGTCGAAGACGCTTCTCAATTCTAGCATAGATAATTGTTGAGGGAACCAACAAGGAGAATAATAAACAATTGTTACCGCGATCACCACCTTAGTATTATGTTCATAATATGTAATTGAAAAAATGTGTTTCACAATCTACTTGGCTAATGCCAAACAAAGAGAAGAATAAACAATTGTTACCATGACCACTTAGTGTTATGTTCATAATATGTAATTGAAGAGATGTGTTTCACAATCCACTTAGCTACCTTTAACTCATTATAGTCTAATACACTCTTTATAGTGCAGTGTTAAAGAGATTATAATGTTTGTCTTATGCAATATCCATTCCATTTATTAGTTCCATGAAAAATTACCCAATTTTAAATTTTATTAAAAAATAATAAAATATTATATATATATTTTTTCACAAATTTATAAATTTAGATTAATTTAGATAAAAGAAATTACAGAACTCCACCCATAAACTAGTAGTTTAGAAGGAGAAGCAAAGGCAAGAGCTTCCCACGAACAGTTTAAGAAAAAAATACCACAACTCCTTAATAGAAATTTGACCATAAAAATTTAAATAAAAAAATGACGAACTTAAAAATTCGACCCCACTAAATCCATGATATATCATTAAAAAATAGAAATAAACAGAAATATGTTATACAGCCCAACTAACATTAAAAATCTCTAATAAAAGATTAATAACAGGACGTTTGTAATCCTAAAATCCCTCTTAAACCCTCATTGCGAATGAAACCCTAACCGGAAATCATTACACCCCTATTAAATCCTGAAACCACCTATTCATTGATACGAGGAACTCCCGAGAACCGTATTCATTGGCAGTGAGAAGTGTTTTTCGATACCGATCCAACCATGGTAAGCCTGCAAGCAAGCTCGTTTCATTTGTTTGTTTTCTTTGTGGGCTTGAAGCTCCTGCCCCAGGAAACCTAAGTTCATAGATTATTTGCCATGGATTAAATGTTTATGCTGGGTTTTATATGCGTTCGAATCCCGTAGACTCTTGTTTTCATGCACTTTTGATCTTTGAAAAAAATTTCTTTGATTTAGTATGCAATGGAAATGGGATGTATTTAAATGTAATTGTTGGGTCCTGTGCAGACGGACTTAGATGTAGATGTGGCCACCATCCAGCCTAAGAAGAGGACGTTTAAGAAGTTTTCGTATCGCGGGGTCGACCTCGATTCTCTTCTGGACATGACCTCCGATGATATTTGCAAACTTTTTCCTGCCCGTGCTCGTCGAAGGTATTAATTTGAACCCTTTTTTGTGATGTTGGGAGACCTTATTTTTGAATTAAAATGGCTTTGTCAACGGGGTGTGGTTCTGCTGTGAAGATTGTGGCACGTCAGGCCAGGCCACCCACCCACGAAGGTTCAAATCCTTCGAAACACGAATAATCGATTAGGACCAGATGCGTGTCGTAGGTGATTTGGATTAGTATGCCCTCTGTCATTGCTTCCCTGTGCTTATGTTAATGGTACGCCTCCTGAGAGCCGTTTGCCTGTGCAAGCGGGCTGTTTATGTTGACCGACCACTTGGGACTAGTTGTAATGCTTCTAATGGGTATAAGGAAAACACGTAAAAGAAGAAAAGGGGTTTAGTTTATCTATCTAAGCATTTTGAGAGCTTAGATTGCCTGCATCAAAGTTTTGAGTGTCCAATTATGATAATAGGCTAAATTGGGGCTAGGATTGTCATTTGAATAACAAAGAATTAGAATATTCAACAATGTAGGTTTGTGGACATGGTGGGTCTTAAATGAAATTGCTGGAGTTTTTATTGTGTTATTTGCAAGATTTCTCATGTCAATAATTAACCAATTGATTGTAGTTTTATTGTGTTATTTGCAAATGCAAAGGATTGCTGATTGAAATGTCAACGATATAGGCTTGGGACATGGTTGTTCCTAAAATGATATGGCTCGAGTCTGATTATGTTGACAACAAAGATTGCTGATTGAAATATGACTTGATTTTTTTCCTGGTCTGAAGGTTTCAGCGAGGGCTGAAGAGACAACCTATGGCATTGATCAAGAAGCTTCGAAAAGCGGTATGTTTTTTGCTTCCTGCAAATATGTTTATTACATTATACATAAGTATGTTAGAGAGAGGACTTTGTCTCCAAGACGTTTCACAATTCTTAAACTGCAAACTTGTGTCGAAGACAATTCACTATTCCTAAACTACTGCTTGAAGATTTATAATTTGGATACTTGCTTAGTTTCTTTGATTTTGTGGGAGACTCGAGGCAATTCTCAAAAAATTCCCGAAAATATGCAGCATACAAAACATGTCCCCAAATTCTCTGAAATTCCAACGTAGGTAACCTTTTTCAGGAAAATATATTGATTATGTGAGACCAAATTCTCTGGAAATTTAACATAGCTGAACTTGTTTATTTAAATATATTGATTGTGTTGACCCAAATTCTCAGAGTTTTAACATAGCTTGTTGGGTCCCCAGTGAGCCTATGTGCTCCACATAAGAACTTTCAGATGCATTATATGCAATGCAGAGCAAACTGCTGATGTCTTATTCTCTGTAAAGTTTAATATAGCTGACCTTGTTCATGGAAATATATTGATTACACAATGCACATCTTGTTGGGTCCCTGGTAAGTCTATGCGCTCTACATGAGAACTTTCAGATACATTATATGCAATACAGAACAAACTACTGTATGTCTTTCCTATCAAACAGTAAACTTAAGCACCAAAAGCTGATTTCCAAAACTAGTCCTTTGAATTATTGTTTGAAAGTACTGCATCAAAACATAATAATTCATAATACATATCAAACTTAATATATATCAAACTTAAGCTCCAAAAGCAGATTCCCAAATCTAGTCGTTTAAATTTTTGTTTGTAAATACTTCCTTAAGCATTTACATCAAAATGAGTTGTTGTTTGCAAATGCTTTCTTCAAAAATTTTCCCTCAAAATATCTATAATGCAGGAAAGAAACTGGATTGCATGCCTGTATCGTTCATCTCTGGCATACCTCACAGAACCAGCCAAAGATTTTACATGACAATACCAAAAGCCTTTGCCAGCCTGTCATAGGGCTGCTCATATGTACAAAATCCTCAGTAAATTGATGTATACAGTTTACTGTATATCTTTTTTGCTGATGTATAATCCTTCTCTAGTGTTAGAATAGATGTCTGTTCCTTAAACCACTGAAGAATGCTGAAATCATTGGTTCCTGCAGAATTCTTGTTCTCCCCAGGGGAAAGCTGAAACCCAGAATTTTCAGAGAATGTGGGTCCATCTCTCCCCATGAAATTTTCCTTTTCTTTTTAATTAATTAATTTATTTTAATTTCATTGATGATTGGACAAGCTTCCCCAAAATGCCCTCCCCACTTTGGCTGATTAGGTGCCAAAACTGGCCTCTATTGGCGCATATTTGACACAAGTCTTTGCCAGCCTGTGATAGAGCTGATCATATGTACAAGCAGTGTTAGAGTAGATGTCTGTGCCGTAAACCACTGAAGACTGCTGAAATCTTTTTTTCCTGCAGAATTCATGTTCTCCTCATGGGAAATCTGTAACCCAGAGTTTTCAGAGAATGCGGGTCCATCTCTACCCATGAAATTTGACTTTATTTTTATTTTAATTTCATTGAACAAGCTGCCCCATAATTGCCCCCCACTTTGGCTGATTAAGTGCCAAAACGGGCCTCTTTTGGCACCTGTTTGGCACCCAGCAGGACAGGGGATGCACAGTTGTACCCTTATGTTCCTTGTATGCACATCCTTGTTAATGACCCCCTGTCATGCCTCTGTTCTTGGGCATGGGGTCTGCTACATGTAGACAAACTGGAGAATAGACATAGTTTCCGCATGCCAAGACTGCATTGAGTGATCTATTCAACAATTTAATTGTACACATAGAAATACATAGATGTTTGTCTCAAGAAGACACTTTCTTAGCATACTAACAATTAGTTGAGAGAATATTTCAACCTCACACTAACTTTGGAGTTAAACTAGTTGCAGAGAATCTCTCATATCCAACTAGATCTAACAACCTCCTAAAATGCACAATAAGATTATTTAGGTAGAGACACTACATCACAGTGAACAATGTAATAACAACCACAACCCATTCATGATCATAACTATCACACATTGATCCTTAAGACAAGTAGGAATTAATAATTCCAACACTCCCCCTAAACGAGTACTCTGTCAGGTAGGTCTTCATCATCATCTTTTGCTGCTTCAGTGCATCAAATGCTCCATTACGAATCAAAGAAACACTCCCCCATAACTAGTACTTGTCTTAATTTCTATCAGGTAGGTCTTCTCATCATCTTTTGCTGGTTCAATGCATCAAATGCTCCATTATGAATTGAAAAAACTCCTGATTATCATAGTCTTTATCTGGTCCAACTTGGAACTTGCATCTCGTACCTTGATCAGGTAGTCATCAAATTGTCAAAGTCCATATAAAGAAACAACCATCCATCGGAATAGATGGGTACCTAAGCATTGTATTCATAGGTTTAGTAGGATATCCTTCAAGTACATGGTTCATTCAACTTCTTGATGAACTCCCTAGAATGTACATTAAACTTCAGGTTTTTAGGCCTACCACACTAGGGTGTGATTCACATTTCCATATGGCATTGTTTTTATTAAACACAACACTTGAACTTCACCTTATTTTTCCATCAACAATCGATCTCCATTGTTTCCATAGGAATTATCTCCAACATCCTTCAGACCAAATTCCAAAAACTCTTTATTGTATGTAAAACATCATTATTATACTTCACCTTGTTTTTCCATCAACAATCGATCTCCATTATTGCCATAGGAACTATCTCCAACATCCTTTGGACCAAATTCCCAAAACTCTTTATTGTAAGTAAAACATCATTATTATACTCCTTGCTGCAATCTCATCATTCTAACTCAGAATTAACTTACCATCTCTCAACCATAGTGTCCATGCTTTTCCATTAACATTCAACTTGAGAATTGTTATCTTTAACAACATACTAGTAGGGAACTAATCGTACCTTTCAACTGAACATTGGCATCACACATTGATTAGGAACCTATTGTACTCCGGCCTAACATCAACTTGACTGTAGATATTGAACAATTTGCCATCCTATGAACATATTTCCATCGAGACACCTAGGTGCTCAACCATGGTGCTTCCTTGTTATCAAGGAACATAGTCTAGATACAGAATGTGTCCGTCTCCATTTGACATACTAAATACCCACTAATTTGAGATCTCATGGGAACATATCCTCAAACAATGTTTTCATCAAGGAACTAGAGAAGACAACATATAGCTATATTTCCCTTTTAGAGACAACACATACCCCATCAAACAACTTAAGAATGACTTTTACATTACATAGTGTTGCCGTGCAAGGCTACAATAATTAGCAAGTGATAATGATACATATGATTAAATGCTTCTACGTGTATGTTTCTCTGGAGTCATGCATATACTTGATGTCTTTGCCTTTATCTTCAGCATCTTGGTTTAATCTTCATCTTGGATCTTCAGCATCTTGGTTTAATCTTCATCTTGGAGCTTCCATACTTCACTTGGAAATTGTTAAAGTAGTCAATTCTAACAAGCATTGCATCGCATATTGAGTTGACTAGGATCAACATGTTTCTTGATTTCTAACTCCAAGACATTTTTCATCACCACCATCATAAATCTACACCAATGCACACATGCAACAATAGATCAATGATCTTCATATGTTCTCAATAGGCACACATACACCTATCAAACACATGGGTTGATGCAACGACGACTAGAGTTAGATTTCTTACTCCACAAAATCTAGCTAGCCGTCCTTCTAGGATTGCCATTCAACAATCCTCAAAACCTTGCTTTAATAGTAGACACACCTTCAACATCTTGGTTCAATCTTCGTCTTTGAGATTCCATACTTCACCTGGCAATTGTTAGAATAGTCAATTCTAAGAAACATCACATCACATATTGAGTTTAATAGCCTTGATATGTTTCTTGACTTCTAACTCCCAAGACATTTTTCGTCACCACCATCACATATCTACACTAGCACGCACATGCAACAATAGATCCATTGAGCTAACTGTTTTCTTAAAAGGCACATATACATATACATCTTATCAAACACATGGGTCGATGCAATGATGACTCAAGGTAGATTTCTCACTCTTCATTATAAAAACCAAAAATTAGAACTCCAGTTTAGAGACACCATAATTGAGGGAAGTGGATTTTTCATTTTGGACACACCAAGCTAGCCATCCTTCTAGGATTGCCATAAAATGGTCCTCAAGAGCCTGCTTTAACAGTGGCCCCACCATGTGGAAGTGGTTCTCCTACATTACAGTGTGCTTCTTCTTGTGGTCCCAAGGCATACATACTCAGGAATCTTCAGAGTTATCAGTTATGACACTTTATGCAATGGTTGTCTCTCGATCTCCACATGTGAGTGCATAATGGAAAGGCATATGCAGCCACAGTTATTGTCTTGTTCTTCATTGAATTCAAATGTCATCTTAGATCAGCGCCGCCAAGCATATGGGCTGCAGATCAGGATCAACGTGGTTTTTGTCATGGCCTCCCCCAGTCAGAAACTCACATGCCCACTCAAAATGCAATCTCCAGCGGGTACTTTATTTCTCAGAAGCAATTGTGCTTATAGATCTCTGCAGTCCTCCTTCACACATGAGCAGCTTCAGGCTACATGTATGAGCAACTTTATCAACAGTCTTTGCTCATATCGGCATCTTGTTCACACTTCAGGTCTAAGAAACACTGGCCTTCAATCACTGGTAAATGACACAATCCATGACTAGCCCAAACATCTAACAATTTAATGATACAATCTGGCTTCTAATATGCCTTGTGACCAAGGTCGTGAGTGTAGGCAACAACAACACCCAACCTGGCAGATCAATTGCCAGCAAGTCACGACACTGTGGACGGGCACAATAGCATGAGCAAACCACAATCCCATTAAACCAGTCGGTACATCCAAGCAGTGGGTTTAGTGGCCACCAAGGAATATGTTTCTCACACACTCTACCCTTGCAGATCTACACCCATGATCCAGGGTGTCATACAACTGAGCAGATCAACGAATTACTGCAGCATATAATACACTTAAGCAGTCAACTGGAACAGGTATTCAGTTCACCCGCATCAACCAAAAACTAAAAGGAGATATGCACATGCTTAAATAGCAACAGGCTGATCCAGGGTTCTACAATCAAGTGGTGACTTCCAAGTTTTGAGATCCATGCCGCAGCTGGATCTTATGTAAATATCATTATAGTGGTGCACACTGATGGAATGGACAACTTTCACAGACAACCCCATCAACAATGAAATGCTCAACACACTACTACAGACACACCATAGCATAGCGTCAAAGAAAAAGCAGCTACTCTCACCTACACTAATCTGATATCTTCAAATGATTAGCAATGTGTAATTGCTATGATCACAGACCCCTTTTGTGAGAGAGTCAGACCTGTATGGGCTATTATACAATTTAGACAAACGGGAGTGTAGATGTGGTTTCTACACACCAAAACTGTGTTGAGTGATCTATTCAGCAATGTAATTGTACACATAAATACATGAATATCTGTCTCAAGATGGACATACTATCTTAGCATATTAACAAGTAGTTGAGAGAATATCTCAGGCACACATTAACTTAGGAGCTAAAGTAGTTGGAGAGAATCTCTCATATCCAACTAGATCTAACAATCTCCTAAAAACACAATAAGCTTATTCATGCAGAGACAAACTCTACATCACAATGACCAATGCAATAACAACCAAAACCCACCTGTACAATCATAACTATCACGCACTGATCCATAAGACAAGTAGGAGTTAATTATTCCAACACTACATTGATTTGATGTTTGTTATGTTAGATTAAATGCTTAGGGACTTGAAGATTGCTTGATGCCCTGGTTGTCAACTTGAATTCTACTTTCAAAAATTAATTAGGAAATTGAAGAAACTATTTCTGTGATGAGTTTTTTTATCACAATGATATATCTGTTGAGTTAGCTGCTACCTGACTAACTGTGAATCAAAGCAACTTAACTTGTGTGATAAATTCTCAAGAAAATGCAAAGAACTTTCAATCAATAACTGAAGTTGAGATTGCTTCATGCCCTGGTTGTCAAATTCATTTTTACTTTTCAAGATCAATAAACGAAAAAGGAGATTGAAGAGTTTTCAATCAATAACTCAAGTTGAAATTTTCTAACTTGAATTCTATTTTCCAAGATCAATTAGTAGAAAAAGGAGGTTGAAGAGTTTTCAATCAGTGACTAAAGTTGAGATCGCTTGATGTCCTGTGTCAACTTCAGTTCTACCTTCCAAAGTCATATAGGAAAATGAAAAAGGAGTTTGAGGTTGATGATAGCGCTTTCAAAATTCTATCAGGATGATGTAAGGCTTGACTTCCTCAAATTCTACTTAGAAAAGCTTTCTAGTCACATGCTACATCATATGAGTTCTTTTTAGCAGACATTTTGCTGATTTCTGGGTTTCGACAATTTCATGGCAAGAAATATGCCCCAAAACAATATTTTTATTTTTATGATATTGATAAATGTCTGTCACTAAGAAGTGCTGTCCAAGGAATAGGCCTGCAAAATCTGAGCATGATCTATGAGATGCTGAACTTTGGTTGATCTGTGTAGAGTTGTGCTGAATTAGGAAGGAAAGTATTGATGAAGGATTGATTGTCACTGCGGCACTGCCTGCCTTGTGGCAGAAATATACTTCCTCAAATTCTACTTAGAAAAGCTTTCTAGTCACATGCTACATCATATGAGTTCTCTTTAGCAGACATTTTGCTGATTTCTGGATTTCAACAATTTCATGAAAATAAATGTGCCCCAAAACAACATTTTTATTTTTATGATATTGATAAATGTCTGTCACTAAGAAGTGCTGCCCAAGAAATAAGCCTGCAAAATCTGAGCATGATCTATGGGATGTTGTACTTTGGTTGATTTGTGTGGAGTTTGCTTTTGCTTTAAGGAAGGAAAGCAGTGATGAAAGATTGTTTGCCCCTGCCTACCTAGTGTCAGAAATATCCTGCTGTGCCCTTGCTTTTCATTGGAACTGCATAATGGAGAAAATAACAATTATCTCATATTAAACAACATTATGCCTGTTACTTTTTGTCCTGTTGCTTGTGTCAACAAGTTAATACATCTGTTTGTCTATCTTTGGGCAATATGTCCATTCTAAAATCTGATATATTTTCTTATCTGAGATGGTTCATGGTGTTTAATTGACTGTCACCCAACATTTTGCTGGTCATTTGACTGTTTTCTGCAAAAATTCCATTGCTTTGATTTTTGGGATTTTGAAGTCTTGTCAAGAAGTTTGGCTTTATTTTTTATTTTTGCCCTGATGATATCTCCAAATTATTTGGTTTTTGTTTTCCTGTTTGTATAAGCAGAAGCTAGATGCTCCTTCTGGTGAGAAACCTGAACCTGTACGAACTCACCTCCGCAACATGATTATTGTTCCAGAAATGATTGGAAGCATCATTGGTGTTTACAATGGAAAGACCTTCAATCAGGTTGAAATCAAGGTAATCAACAATTAATTTGTGATAGATTACATTATTGTAATTGCTTATTTCAGTTAAAATGAATCATAATTGCTTATTGCAGTTAAAATAACACTATTATCATAATTGTTGTGGTTGTGATTGCCAGCCTGAGATGATTGGACATTACTTAGCAGAATTTTCAATTTCTTACAAGCCTGTAAAACATGGGAGGCCTGGTATTGGTGCTACTCACTCTTCCAGGTTCATCCCTCTGAAGTAGGACTTTGGCCTTTGCGTGAACTCTTGTTTGAAGATTGTTGCGGTGGCACATTATTTCTCATCCTGGGAGAACCCAGTTTGAGAATTTTTGTCCCTTTTCTATTGTTTTTTGTTCTGCTCATATATTTTAGAAATACTCTCCAGTTGCATTCCCTAAATGCATAATTTTTGTAAACACAACATTTTTTGGGGTTTTCAAGCGTTTTGAATTTGAGCTTGTCATTGCTCACGAGTCATTATTAATTTGGGATAAACATTATTTATATCTTGCTTAGAAGGCTAGATTCACACTAAATTGTTAAAGAGAAAAAAATGGGCAGGGAATGGTTATGTATGTTGGGATATGGATATGAATTTGAAATACTTTCTAAATCTGATTTATCAATTGCAATCCATTCACCTAAAAAGGATGTAGGAATGTCTACGTTATCAAAATATTACTGTTTCCCTCAACGAAATATATACAAATGTCTTTAATCTTTGTGGAGGATTCCATCGGTTGCTTTGATCAAACATCTTACTGGGAATGTACATTACTAGGCTTTACATCCTCGAGCACAATTTATCAGACGTTTTAATCACCCTCACAAAGAAGGCTTTGTTCTTGTTTTGCATGATAGATGTCAATGATTTTTGAGTATATTGTTGGAAGAGGACAGCTAGTTTCGATCTGGCATGTGCATGTGGCTGGGTAAGTTTACAAAATTTAATGGGCTAGTGCAATCTCAGTTGCAAAGAGAGAAGATTGGTACAATTTGATTTCAAAGTTTCAATGCATTAATTCTGTTTTAATGAAGTAGATTTTATTTTTTTAACATAAGTTCTAATTCTTTTCACAAGAAAAGGTCTTGTTTTGCATGATCAATGTTAATAATAGAACTGAATATTGGAAGAAGAGGGCAAAGTAAAATTGTAATAGAACTGAATATGGGAAGAAGAGGGCAAAATAAAGTTTAAATAGAACTGAATATTTGAAGAAGAGGAGAACCTAGTTTCGATTCATTATGTGCATGTGGATCATTGCAATCCCATTTGGAAAGAGAGGAGTTGTAGAATTTGATTTCAAAGTTTAAATGCATTTATTCTCTTTTGACGAAATATATATATTTTTGTTTTGTGTACATTTTATAAGAAGTTATAATCATTTTCACAAGAAAAGTCATTGCTCTTGTTCTGCATGAACAATGTCAATAATAACCCTCCAAATAGAACTGAATATTGGAGGCAGAGGAGTCTTGGTTTTGATACACATTATGTGCATGTTGCTAAGTAGGTTTACTGACTTTAATGGGTCAGTGGCACTGCATTTGCAAGAAGAAAAATGTGGTACAGTTGGATTTCAAGTTCAATCGTATTTATTCTCTTTTATTAAGTAGATGTTAGATTTGGTAATCTCCACATCTTCTACTTCAAAATAAAGTATGTAGTGAGATATAATAAGTATTTTGAAGTATATAGTGATATATAATAAGTAGGCATGACGTGGTTATTTAGATATTGTAGTAATCGATGCCTAAAAAGTGTTTTGAAATTCTTGTAAGCTGAAAATAGCATTCTTTCAAAATATTTCTATATGTATTGTGATGCATGTGTTGTTGAGGTTTGGGGAGGAATTCTTGGACTGTAGTGCCAAAGCATTTTAGCTTTATCAAAATTATCCAAAATCGAAGTAGTTTTTGTTTGATTTGTATATTGTAAATTTCAAAATTGAATAATTATTATTATTTTTCCTGGAAATGAACTTTGTATTCTAGATGAAAATAAATACATTAATTAGATAAATACAGAAGCATTGCATGAAGAATCAAATGATTCTCAACTAATACTTCAAAACCGTTCCTCTAAAAAAACGAGGACTAAGTTTCTCCGCACTTCATGTTCAAGCCCTTGTAAAGTCCAAAATATTACATAAAAGAGAGTACTAGAGTCCACATATATAAAAGCATGCATATATGAAAGCATGCATATCTGAAAATGAAACCAAAAGGCATAGGAATTTCCACATAAACATCAACTTCATAGATGTCAGATCTGTTATCAACCTGTTGATTTCTTGTATACTGCTCAATCAAAAATAGAAAATAATTTTTCATGTACAATGAACCATCCATTGTTTCCTTCCAAATGCAGGATCCAACTATGAAAGCATGCATATCTGAAAATGAAACCAAAAGTATAGGAATATCCACATAAACTTCAACTTCAAAGATGTCAGAACTGCTATCAACCTGTTGAAGTCTAGTACACTGCTCAATCAAATATAGAAAACAATTTTTCCTGTACAATGAGCCATCCATTGTTTCCTTCCAAATGCAGGATCCAAGCGGATTAGTAGATTTGTGAATTTAAATATCAATAAAATTATTATTGAAAATTCTATGATATTTTAGTATGGTTGACTACATTTTAACTATGGTTTACCATCGTTGGCTATGGTTGACCATGCTTAGTTATGTTTGACCATGGTTGACTTCAGTTCGCCATGGTTGATTATGTTTGACTATGAATGATTGATTGACTGTGATTGACTATGTTTGATTAAAGTTGATAGTGGCTAAACATGGTTGATTATGACATTTGGTGGACCATGTTTGAATGTGGTTGACCATGTTTGACTATGGTTGGCCATGATTGAGTTTGATTGAATATGGGTGATCATTGTTGACTATGGTAGAGAATGCTTGACCATGTTTGACTATGGTTCAACATGTTCGACCAAGGGTGGTTGTATTTAACCATTGTTTACTTTGGTTGAACTTAGTTGACCATGGTTGATCATGTGACTATGGTTAACAATGTTACACTGGTTAACTGTTTTCAATTTTTTGCATATGGTTGACCATGTTTGACTATGGTCGGCATTGGTTGTCCATGGTTGTCTATAGATTGGTTATAGTTATGGTTGACCATGTTTGGCTATGGTAGACCACATTCAACCAAGGTTGATTATGGTTGACTATGGTTAATGTTGGTTGACCATGTTTGACTATATTAGACTTTAGTTGAATATATGTGACTATGGTTGATTATGGTGGAATGTATTTGATTATGGTTAACTTGTTGATAATGGTTGATCATGTTTGACAATGTTTGACCATGGTTGAATTTAGTTGACCATGTTTGATTATGGTTGACTATGGTTAACCATGGGGATTGTGGTTGATTATGGTTGACCATGCTTTACTATGGTTGTCTACAGATTGGCCATGGTCGACCATGGTTGACCACAGTGGATCAAGGTTGACCATGGTTAACTTCGGTTGACCTTGATTGACTATGGTAGACTTTTGTTGAATATATTTGATTATGGTAGACTTTTGTTGATGATGGTAAAATCTATTTGACTATGGTTCACTTTTGTTGACAATGATTGAACATGTTTGATTATGTTTGAACATGTTTGACTTAGTTTGACCATGTTTGAATTTGGTTGACCATGTTTGATTATGGTTAACCATGGTGATTGTGGTTGACTATGAATCACTATTGTTGTCTATGCTTTACTGTGGTTGACCATGGTTATCTATGGATTGACCATGGTCGATCGTGTTTGACCATTGTGGATGAAGGTTTACCATGGTTAATTTTTGTTAACCATGCTTAGTTATTGTTGACCATACTTAGTTATGGTTGACCTTGTTTGATTACGGTAGACTTTTGATTATGGTTGATTATCGTAAAATCTAGTTGACTATGTTTCACTTTAGTTGACAATGGTTAAACATGTTTGATAATGGTTGAACATGTTTGACTATGGTTAGCTTTATTTGACTTAGGTTGACCATATTTGAATTTGGATGACCATGTTTGACTATGGTGGACCATGTTGACTGTGGTTAACCATGGTGATCATGGTTGACTATGGATGACTATGATTGACCATATTTCATTATAGTTAGATTTTGACGTTTCCAAAATGGTTTTTTCATGTTGGGATGTTTATCGTGGTTGACTTATGTTAACCATGGTTGTCCTTATTTGGCCATTGTTTTGTATGGTTGAGCATGCTGATTATGGTTAGCCATAGTTGACTATGGTTGAGCATGCTAATTATGAGTATGTAGGTTTCCACTTTTTGTCATAATGTTAGGCATATTTTCTGGGTAAAATTGTGTATGAGGTTTTGAAACGTCCAATGTTTTGAGTGGGCACTCCATCCATCATCTAGGACAATGAAGCTAATATGTTAGAAAAGGGTGTCGTAGTTTCTCAACAACTCTTTTCATCAATTTGATTTTGAGCTTTTCAAAGATCTGGTTCTCTTTGAGACAGTGCTCTCCATTGACGTTAAGAATTTGAGTATGTAGGTTTCCACAGTTCATCATAATGTTAACCATATTTTTTGGATAAAACTATGTACAAGGTTTTGAAATGTCCAACATTTCGAGTGGACACTCCACACATCATCAGGGACAATGAAGCTAATATGTTAGAAAATAGCGAGTTGTGGTTTGTCAACAACTCTTTTCTTCAATTTGATTCTAAGCTTTTAAAAGATCCGAGTCTCTTGAGACAGTGCTCTCCATAGAGGTTAAGAATATGAGTATATAGGTTTTCACAGTTCGTCATAATTTTACACATTTTCTCTATAACACTGTTTATGAGGTTTTGAAATGTCCAATGTTTTGAGTGGACACTCCACCCACCAGCAGGGACAATGAAGCTAATATGTTAGAAAAAGTGTGTTGTGGTTTGTCAACAACTCTTTTCATCAATTTGATTTTGAGCTTTTAAAAGATTTGGGTCTCTTTGAGATAGTCCTCTCCATAGAGGTTAAGAATTTGAGTAAGTAGGTGTCCATAGTTTGTTATAATGTTAGGCATATTTTTTGGATAAAACTGTGTATGAGGTTTTGAAACGTCCAATGTTTTGAGTGGGCACTTCACCCATCATCAGTGATAATGAAGCTAATATTTTAGAAAAAAATGTGTTGTGGTTTGTTAGCTACTATTTTCATCAATTTGCTTCTAAGCTTTTCAAAGATCTGGGTCTCTTTGAGACAATTCTCTCCATAGAGGTTAAGAACATGAGTATATAGGTTTCCACAGTTTGTCATAATGTTAGGCATATTTTTTGGATAAAATTGTGTACGAGGTTTTGAAACGTCCAACGTTTCGTGTGGGCACTCCACCCATCATCAGGGACAATGAATCTTAATATGTTAGAAAAGAGTGTGTTGTGGTTTGTTAGCAAGTCTTTTCATTATTTTGATTATGAGCTTTTCAAAGATTCGGGTTCTCCATAGAGGTTAAGAATTTGAGTAGGTAGGTTTCCACAGTTTGTAATAATGTTAAGCATATTTTTTGGATAAAACTGTGTACGAGGTTTTGAAACGTCCAATGTTTCGAGTGGACGCTTCACCCATCATCAGTGACAATGAAGCTAATATGTTAGAAAAAAGTGTGAAGTGGTTTGTTAGCTACCCTTTTCATCAATTTGCTCCTAAGCTTTTCAAAGATCTCGGTCTCTTTGAGACAATTCTCTCCATAGAGGTTAAGAACCTGAGTATATAGGTTTCCACAGTTCGTCATAATGTTAGGCATATTTTTTTGGATGAAACTGTGTACGAGGTTTTGAAACATCCAACGTTTCGTGTGGACACTCCACCCATCATCAGGGACAATGAATCTAATATGTTAGAAAAGAGTGTTGTGGTTTGTTAGCAAGTCTTTTCATCATTTTGATTATGAGCTTTTCAAAGATTCGGGTTTCTTTGAGACCGTCTTCTCCATAGAGGTTAAGAATTTGAGTAGGTAGGTTTCCACAATTTGTAATAATGTTAGGCATATTTTCTGGATAAAATTGTGTACATCAGGGACAATGAAGCTAATATGTTAGAAAAAAGTGTTACAATTATGCAAAGTCAAAATTATTTATAATATTTTTTTTTTATATTTTATCATTTAATGGTTCACATGATAAATGATTTTTTTCTCAAGGAAATCCTTGTTGAAAACTCTCCAAGTACTTTCCCATACTTCCTCGTGATCCATGAATGGTAAATAAGGTAAACCGTCATCCCTAATTATAAGTAAGACCCAATAATATCAACAATATATCTTGACTAGGAACCTCACTTGAGCTAGCTCAACAAACTCATATGCCAAATGATTTATGTTCAATTACAAAATAATTCTTTTAAATTTATAAATTACAATTATCTATCATAACATTTATTATTTTATCTCTATAGAGTAATTGAAGTAGAATATCTCAACCATTGCTTATTGAAAATTTAATCATAACAAATAATAAAAACCCCTTTTCAAATTAAAGAAATACTTTTTTTCAAAATTTAGGAATATTTATTCATATTTAATATGTAGATAAGAAACAAATTTATTTATATGTTACATTTTCACAAATATGTTGTTGCAAGATTGATATCTTCATCTTAAATAAAAAAATAAAGTGTGCATTCTTCATTAAAAAATAAAGTGTGCATTCTTCTCTATTTTAGGTAGATATCATACTTTGAAACATTTTTATTATTTATGATTAGTTGAGAAAAACATAAATAATCTAAATAAATATAATTGATGAGTTTATATCATTTCTTTTGATTATATATATATATATATATATATATATATATATATATAT
>CBVK0102164806.1:0-17233 GCA_900067695.1 Picea abies
TTCGGGAAATATGATGACAAGAGACGTGTTCTTACAAAACCGCGAATCCCAAAATCGCGACATAATTATCTTAACTCTTAAATCTTCTTAAAAGATAATTAATTAATTCATGTTTTAATTAGGACTTAAACGTATCGGGAAATCGGAGATCGAGGTTTCGTGATTCAATTAGCATCGAACATTTGTTTACACAAAACCCCGAATCCCAATTTCTTTTACGTTTAAATTAAAAAAAATCGTAAATTTTGAATGACAGCCTGTTTCAAATAATTTTTCAAAGAGCGTTGGAAAACTTATATTTTGTAAAATTTTTCCCGTATTTTTTTAAAAATAAATGATAAAAAGGCACCGCGAATTTAGAAATGACGAAATTCTTATTTTAAAAAAGCTGAAACCTGAAAAACACAAAAAATAAAAATCTGGTCCTTAAGGATTAAAGATTTTTTTAAGATCTGTTTCAACATGTAAAGGGGATTTAATTATAGGTAGTTTGAAGAAGCTATTTAGCAACTAGGAATTTCAGTGGGTGGATGTTTGTGGTCTTTCAGGAGGTGTTTTGACTAGTTGGAAATAAGACTTGAATATGATAAACTCTTTCTTCATGCATTCAAGATTATGAACAGATTTTAGGTGTGAAATCTTGGATAATTAGATAATAGTGCTGAACCTTTATGGGTGATATGATAGGAAGAGATGGTTTTGGAATCATGTTTTTCATCCTTCGTTTTAAAAGAGGAAAACATGGCAATTGGGGAGATGTAACATACCCATCCTCCATGCTGAGCCACGTTACTACAAAAATGACTTAGCATATTTTGATACTGTTTAAAAAATATACATGCACACAACATGCCAAAAAACTCATGCAACTAATCAACATAATAAAAACCCATGAATGGAACCATTCAAGCAAAAAAAAAAACACACAACATTCATGTAAAACCATTTACACAAAATAATAAACATAACAAAAGACTTATCTGTATATATAATAACCAATTGGTTGTATATGAAGGACATTCCTCCCAACCATAGGTTTGTTGTTCATTTTCTCTCGACAACAAGCCACCCTCGAGTTGAGGCTATGAGTTCACAAGGAGATCTATCCCTCTTGGTCATCCACTCTCCACAATCAACAACCCAAAATCCAGTTTCTTCTCCAACAACAGTTCCAATTCACTAGCTCTCTTCTCCTCAACTTGCACAATCCAAGGAATGTACCCCCTTCTATACAAGCAGTCCCTCGACCTGTACCATTGTTTTATTAGAGCTTCTAGTGTACTCAGCTGGTCAGGAATCTATCAACTGGGGACTCCAGGAATTCTCAGCTCCTCCAGGAGTGTTCGCAACAACCTTCACAAGGTTCTTGAACCATTTCCTCCACATGCACACAAGCCACATTTCTAGCATAAACACAACCGACCAATGGATTCCTTCAAGCACATCAGAGTTGGTGCTCTTCCCAACACTCAACTCCTCTCTTGCTTCCTGAAAAAAACATGCAAAAACTTAACTCCTTTCCTAATCAAATTTCTTTCTTCTCCCATGCTTGCTTGACTCACACTCTTTCCAAAGATGATTGCACTTCAACCCCATGCTTCCAATAACTAAGGGTTGTGACTTCTCACACTGACCCTCTTACATGAATTCAATGATTGAGTGTCTAACAAGTCAAAGGGAGGATTACATGGTAATGACACATTAACTTAGGATAATAACATGGGTTTCCCCTTGGATCCCCCCCCCTCTTGTGGAATCATAGCCCCTCGTTGTTATTGTCTATATGGTATCACAACCAATGATTATTATTTTTATTAATTATTTCGATGTATATAATTCGGTCCTCGACCACATTAATAAATATGGGCTCTTTGCCCCAAACATATTGATTCACCAGCCTAAATCACATTTATACAATTATATTATAATTTATGGGGACTAAAATTGGGAAAGTTACATGGGATATAAACTTTACTCTGTAGATAATAGATATGGGGTGATCCTCAATCAGATTATTTTTTGCACTAGATTAGAAGTGTCGATTTGGTAAGATGTGGATCCAGTTAATTTGAAACCAACTTGGTGCAATAAGAGAACGGGAGGTATCAAAGTTGGGTGGGTACAGGAGGCATATCTGATCACAACCCAATCTATCTGCAACTTTCAAAGGTAGAAGATAGATTGTCGGCATGATTCAAGTTCAATCCGATTTGGTTAGAGGAGTTTATAAATTTGGTAAAATGAGAATGGATTCCGTTTAATCCAAACCTCGAGGGTTCGACGAGTAGAGAATTTCACAAATTGTATATCAAGGCTAAAAGTAATGGCAATGAAATGGTCGGAAAAGAGAGTTAAATCTAGAGATAGGTCTATAAAAGATGTGGAGGCAACTCTCGAAAACCTTTTTAACAATAATTAAGATATTTTTTTCAAACAAGAACTAACGAAGATGACTGAGTTGGAGACTAAAACGGAAAATATTTTATGGGAGAGGAAGGCAGATTAGCGCAAGAATGGTAGCACAAGAACAACATAGAAGTATGGATGGATTTTGGCGATGAAAACACAAATTTTCCATCAATTTGCAAATTATTGGAAAAATGTAAATACTATATGGGAGTTTTTGAATGATGAAGGAATGCAGGTTCAATGGTTTAGGAATTTGGCATTAGTAGGGATACAACACTTCACAAACATTTACAAGGAACTTGAAGGTGCAAATTTAGTGGAGATTGTGAAGGTTTGTTCTTTTTTTCCATGTCTGGTCTTGGATGAAGACAATGTAGAGTTGTTTGAAGATATCAATTTGGAGGTACTGTTAGGGGGTCTATTGATCTTCCAAAAGGGTAAGAGCCTAGGGACAGATGGTTGGATAATGGAGTTCTTCATCGCCTTCTTCAATATGTTGGGTAAGGATATGCTAAGAGTGGTCGAGGAGGTCAAAGTGATAGGTAGGTTTCTTCCAAACTTTGATTCTACTTTCCTTGCTTCGATTCCGAAAAAGGATAAGCCATAATATTTCAGAGACTTTAGATCGATTTCGTTATGTAATTGTGTGTATAAGATCATCGTAAAAATTTTAGCGCTGAGACATAAGAAACTGTTGTCAAAATTCATTCTCTCAAAAAAATTAGGCTTCCTACAGGGGAGACAAATCCATGATGCGGTTGGTGCAACATAGGAAGGAATTCATTGTATAAAGTCACATAATATTAGTGCAATGGTGGCAAAGCTAGACCTTTCAAAGGCGTATGATCATGTTTGTTGGTTGTACTTGAGAATTCTCTTAATACATATAGGTCTCTATTTGAATGTGGTTAATTGGATCATGGTATGTGTGACATCTATTTCTTTCGTAGTACTGGTGAATGGGGTGTTGGGATTGTTATATTCTTCGCAGTGGGAACACAATCTAATCGTCTAGCTAGTCAAGGTGGATCGACATGACAATTAAATTGAGTCAAAGGTTGAAGCAACCGACTAAAGGTTAATAGGTTCATAGCCGATTGGAGTTCTATTGGTTTGCAGTCGACTGATAATAGATTGGTAGTTGACTGGATGGTCAACACCTGTAACAGAATCCCAAGATTCACGAGATCACAACCAACCACCTACATGGATTTGTAACTGTTTTTGGTTTCCATGAATTAAGGTTTTCCATGTTGTAAGTTCTATAAATATGACATGAATTGTTACTATCAAAGGTTAGTATTGGCTGTTGTTGTTGCACAAAGTTGCTGTTAGCAAGCATATTTGGTCATGTACTAAGATGCAAGCCGAATCGGCTGCAGAGTTGTTCTTGCATCAAAGCAAGAGAGTAGGATGACGATTGTGTCTTAGTTGTGAACCAAGGTTAGTCATGTAACTCTTTATTCATTGAATGAACAAAACAACAAGGAGCAAGATTTGCTCAAGGAATGTTAGTTTTCCCGGTTAAGGGTTTCCAAGGGAAATCTCTGCGTACTATGTGTGTTTGTCGTTTTTAACTTTGTTTTTAAATTCTATTTTCTCTCTTCTATGTGGTTTAGAGTTTATATTTGGTGTCAGAGCAAGGTTGAGAAGATTTTGTGATCTGAGCATATATGAAGAAGAGTAGATCTTGGATTTAGGGGGAATGCCTTTGTCATTGAGGGTTCAACTTGTTCTTGGATTTGTGCTAAACCTAGGTTGAATGGGAGTTCTAAGGCATCGATTTGTTCTTGAAAGAATGACAAGTAGTTCGCGGATTGAGATTGAAAAGTTTAATGGCATGACTTTTGAGCCGTGGAAGCTTGAAATGGAATATCTCCTTGTAGATCGAGAACAATGGGTAGATGTGGATCCCCAAAAAATTCTAATGGGCATGTCGAAGGAAGATTGGGAGAAACTTGAAAGGAAGGCAAGGATTACATCACAACTTTGTCTTTCAGATTTGGTGTCGCTAAATGTCTTAGGTGAAGACATTGAAAAGAAACTATGGGATAAGTTGGGAACTTGTACTAATTGAAATCCTGCTGAATTTCTTAGGTGAAGACATTGCAAAGAAACTATGGGATACATTGGGAAATTGTACTAATCAAAATCCCTGGTAAACAAGTTGTTTCTTCGGAAGAATCATATCTTACAAGGATTAGTGATTGGGGCTCAGTAAGAGAGCACCTGAATGTATTCAATACCGTGATAAGTCAATTATTATATGTGGATATAAATATTAGTGAGGAGGAGAAGTGTATCAACCTATTGTGTTCTTTTCTAGACCCGTGGGATAGTTTGGTCATGGCTATTGGAAGTAACTTGACTGCATTAACACTAGAATATGTGGTTTCTCTATGTTGTTAGAGGAAATGAGGAGGAAGAACATGGAAATATTGATCAAGGATGCCTTTATGGTGAGAGGTCGACCAATTGACATAGGTAAAGATACATTCTCCAGTAGTTGAAATACTAAGTCAAGGGGTAGATCTAAATACCCTGTTTAGTCGACAAGAAAATGCTGGAAGGCTATTGTAAGTAAGTTGACTTCATTAACACTAGAATATGTGGCTTCTCTTTGTTGTCAATGGAAATGAGGAGGAAGAACATGGAAAGATCAATCAAGGATTCATTGATGGTGAGAGGTCGACCAATCGATAGAGGTAAAGGTAAATTCTACGGTAGTCGAAAGACTAAGTAAAGGGGTAGATCTAAATCCCATGTTTAGTCGACAAGAAAATGTTGGAAATGTGGTAAATATGGGCATTACAGAAGGGACTGCGAGTTGAAAGTGGTTGAGAAAATACAAGGATTTGATGAGAAACAATCAAGTAAAAGAAAGAATTCTCCAGATGGAGGAGGAAAAGTGTATACGAAATCGATCAATACATAGTCAAAACATGATGTTTGGTTGATCGACTTAGGTGCATATTTTCATATGACACCTCATAGGGAATGGTTCTATGAATATGAGAAGTATAAAGGAGGTGATGTATTCTTGGGAGATGACTCGACAACCAAGATTGTTGGATGAGGAAGAGTCTGTTTGGATGAGAACCCTTTCATGGGTGCTACATATTCCAGGTTTGGCAAGAAATGTAATATTTGTCAATGCAATGAGTGATGCAGGTGTGCACACCGTATTTGTGAAGGATTCATGCAAAATGGTTTGGGGAGAAATGATATTAATGAGAGGAGTTTGTATTGTAACCCTAAACAATTTTTTGGGGAGTGTTGACTCGATTGGATGCAATAGTACAATTACCGAGGTCGACTCGACTAGTCGACCTGACCATGTTATGGCACCAAAGGATGGGACACATTGGGGAAAAGAGACTTTGAGTTATGCAAAACAAAGGTATGGTTGAATGATTCCTTGAGTCTGCTTTCAATGTTGATTTTTGTGAACATTACATCTATGGAAAATAGAATCTTGTAATATTCCCATCTAGAGCTACAAGGGAAAAATAGATTATGGAATTAATACATAGTAATGTGTTTGGGCTTGTAACAATTCCATCATTAGGAGGATATTTGTATTATGTCTCCTTCATAGGTGATTTCTATAGGAAGACATGGATGTATTTTCTGAGGAATAAATTTGAGGTTTTTGGTAAATTCAAAGAGTTTAAATATCTCATCGAAAACTAGATAGATAAGAATATCAAAGTGTTGAGAATTGAAAATGGAAGTGAATTCTGTGGTAAGAACTTTGAACAGTTTTGAAAGTAGTGTGGCATAGCACATGAAACTACCACTCCTTACACCCCTTAACAAAATGGAGTTGCTGAAAGGATGAGAAATATGTTGATGGAAAAGGCAAGGATCATGTTCAATGGTGTTGGAATCGCACATGAATTATGGGTAGAGGCAGTCATAACTGCCTGCTATATGGTAAATAGATCTCCTTCATCAACATTGGTCAACTCAACTCCACATGAGGTATGGTTTGGTAAGAATCCTTCTCTCTCACATCTCAAAGTTTTTGGCTGTGATGCATTTGTGCATGTTCCCAAGGAAAAGAGGAACAAGCTGGACAATAAAGCAATCAAGTGGATTTTCATCAGTTACAAGAATAAAGTGAAAGGATATAAGCTGTGGGATCTAGTGACGATCAAGATGGTTTATAGTCGAGATGTGGTCTTCAAAGAAATTGGAGGGACTTCCAGGATTGAAGAGGCTCAAATGGAGAAATAAATAGAGAAAATGGTGTTTGAGTTTAGGAATGATGATCATTATTTAAACGAGTCGATTGAATCAGATGAAGAGGTGGAACTGCAGACTTCGATTGTAAGGAGGTCTGGACAAGTAAGGAAACCAACTAAAAGGTACAATCCACATGATTCTTGTTTTTCATTTGTGTTATCTGCCACTGATGATGAGCCCAAATTAGTCAGGGAGGTAGTCGACTCGACAAAGGGTAAACTATGGAAAGAGGCCATAGTTGAGGAAATTGAGTCTTTGCATAAGAATGAGACATGGTATTTGGTAGAAATACCTAATGGAAGGAAACCCATTGGTATAAAGTGGGTGTTCAAGAAGAAGTTGAATGCAGTAGGTCAAGTTGAGAAGTTCAAAGCTCGTCTAGTAGCAAAAGGTTATTCCCAAGTCGAGGGATTTGACTTTGGTGAGATTTTCTCTCCTGTTGAAAAATTAACTTCCATTAGAGTACTAATGTATCTGGCTGTAGCATTTGATCTTGAGATAGAGAAAATGGATATGAAGAAAATGTTTCTACATGGGGACTTTGAAAAATAAATCTACATGAAACATCGTGAAGGATTTGCAGTAAAGTGTAAGAAATAGTTGGTGTGCACGCTAAAGATATCCCTTTATGGTGTAAATCAATCACCAAGGATGTGGTCCAAAATTTTTTCCACATACATCCTCATACTGAGATTTGCAAGAAGCAAGGCTGATCATTGTGTGTATTTCAAGGAAGAAGGTAGTCATTTCATTTATGTAGATTTGTATGTTGATGGCATGTTGCTAGTTGGAAACAACATCGATGCTATCAAGGGGGTGAAGATGAAACTATCATCCAAGTTCAACATGAAGGATCTAGGTGCTGCT
The DNA here is from genome assembly GCA_900067695.1 of Picea abies. Classification (NCBI taxonomy): domain Eukaryota; kingdom Viridiplantae; phylum Streptophyta; class Pinopsida; order Pinales; family Pinaceae; genus Picea; species Picea abies. The sequence goes on from CBVK0102164806.1 coordinate 7,525, forward strand.
AATTTCATTGTGGGAGTGGAGATTAAGAGAGATCAAGCAGTTAGAAAACTTTGGTTAAACTAGAGGAAGTACATTGAAAAAATCTTAAAATGTTTCAACATGTAGGAGTTAAAACCGGTCAAGGTATCTATTCACGTGGGAGAAAAACTAATTGTTGAATAATGTACAAAGGCACATCAAGAAATAGAGGACATGACATGTGTTCCCTATGCTAGTGTTGTTGGTAGTATGGTGTATGCAATGGCCTGCACTCGACTAGATATTTCCCATGTAGTATGAGTATTGAGAAAGTACATGTCGACACCTGTGAAAGAGAACTAGAATTCTTTCAAGAGAGTGTTCAGTTACTTGCGTGGCACAACAAAGTATGTAGTCTGTTACTAAGGGAAACCTAAAATTGACATGGATTTTTTGGCTCTGACTAGGCTAGCGATCTGGATCAAAGGAGCTTGATCAAAATATATGTGTTCTGACTGTTTGGTGGAGAATTTAGTTGGATGAGTAAGAGACAAACAATTATGGCCTTGTCAACAAAAAAGTTGAATGCATGGTATCCACCCATGCAAGCAAAAGAATATGTTTGGTTTCATCGACTGTGTTTAGGGATTAGGTTTGAACAAAAATCTATGAGGATAAATTGTGACTACTAGAGTGCAATTTTCTTGGTTAAAAACCCAGCTTACCATTCCAAGATGAATAATATTGATTTACAATGCCATTTCGTGAGAGACATGGTGGAAAGAAAGAAGGTGCTGCTAGAGAAGGTAGACACTTTGAAAAACATACCAGTCTCTTTGGCCAAGTATGTGAGTGATGAAGAGTTCTCTTGGTGTAGAGAGACAATGGGCATTGGTTCCTTGGGTGAGTGAATGAAAGTTCTATTTCTCCTATTTATGCAAAGAAGACAACACGTGGGAGAATGTTGGGATTGATATATTATTTGCAGTGGAAACATAGTCTAACCGAATGGCCACTCGAGGTGGATCGACTAGACAATTAAGTCGAGTTGAAGGTCGAAGTAGTCGACTAAAGGTCGATTGGTTTGTAGCCGACTGGAGTTTGACTGGTTCACGGTCAACTAATAATTGATTGGTAGTTGACTGGATGGTTGACGCCTGTAACAAAATCCTGAGATTCACGAGATCACAACCATTCTTATGCATGGATCTATAACCATTTTTGGGTGCCATGAATTAGGGTTTTTCACGTTGGAAGTTCTATAAATATGGCATGATGTATTATTTTCAAAATTTAATCTTGGCTTCTTTTGTTGCATGAAGTTGCTGTGAGCAAACATATTTGGTCATGTATATATAAGCTAAGTTGGTTGCATAGTTGTTCTTGCATCAAAGCAAGAGAGTAGGATGATGATTGTGTCATAGGTGTGGACCAAGGTTAGTCATGTAACTCTTTATTTGGAGAATGAATAAAACAACAATGAGTGAGAGTCACTAGAGGAATGTTGGTTTTCCCAGTTAAGGGTTTCTAGGGTAAATATCTATGTATTGTGTGTGTTTTCCATTATTAAATTTCTGTTTAAATTATGTCTTCTCTCTCATATGTGGTTTAGTGTTTCTCTACATTTGCTATCAGAGCGAGTTTGAGCATATCTGAAGAAGAACAAATCTTGGCGTCAAGGGGACTCATTTGTCATTGAGGGGTTGACTCCTTGGATTTTTTCTAAACCTAGGTTCAATGCGAGTTGTAAGGACATGGTTTGTTCTTGAAAGAATGGAAATAAGTTAGAGGATTGAGATTGGAAATTTTAATGGCCAAAATTTTGAGTTGTGGAAGCTTAAAATGGAAGATCTTGTAGATCGATAATAGTGGGTAGCTTTGGATCCCAAAATAATTTCAATAGGCATGTTGAAGGAATATTGGGATAAACTCAAAAGGAAGAAAAGGAGTATGTTACGACTTTGTCTTGCTGATTCTGTGTTGCTAAATGTCTCAAGCAAAGAAACTACAAAGAAAATAAGGGATAAGTTGGGGAACTTGTACCAGTTGAAATCCCTGGTAAACAAGTTGTTTCTTCGGAAGAAATTGAATCTTACGAGGATGAGTGACGAGAGCTCGGTAACAGAGCACCTAAATGCATTCATTACTGTGATAAGTTAGTTATTGTCTATGGATATAAAGATCACCAAGGAGGAGAAATGTATCAGTTTGTTGTGTTCTTTGCCAGACTCATGGGATGACCTAGTCATGGCTATTGGAAGTAACTAGACCACAACAACGCTAGAAGAAGTGGTTGCATCTCTGCTGTTAGAGGAAATGAGGAGGAATAACATGGAAGAATCTATCAAGGACGCCTTGATGGCGAGAGGTTGACCAATTGATAAAGGTAAAGACAAATTCTATGGTAACCAAAAGACTAAGTCAAGGGTTAGATATAAATCCCTTGTTCGGTCGACAAGAAAATGTTGGAAATGCGGTAAAGATAGGCATTATAGAAGGGACTGCAAGTTGAAAGGAGCTGAGAAAAGTCAAGTATCTAATGAGAAATAATCGACTAAAAGAAATACTTCTCCAAATGGAAGAGATGTGTATCTGGCTTTGACCGGTACATAATCAGATTATGATGTTTGGTTGATCGACTCAGGTGTATCTTTTAATATGACATTAGGATTCCGTGTTCCTTGTAGAAGGGAAAATGAATAGTCTCATCATATTTTTGTGGAATGTTTGGTTCGCTGGGTCAGAAATAAAGACTTTTAGAGCTATCTCATTTCTCGTTTTGTGGGGAACTTAGTTATCCTATAATAAAAGACTTTTGTAGAGAAATAAATTCCTACTTTTTAGGTGTTTTCACAAGTAGTGGTTATTTTTTATCAAGTTAAGGAGTCTCCAACACCTAAATTTCCATACCAGATTGGAGAATTGTTGATCGACAAAAGCTACAATTGGGGCTTCTTTGATGGTGCATGCCAAGGCCTATATAAACCTTGTGGGCTGGGGGGTTTATTATTTATTTTAGATGAACATTTTTATACCTTCAAGGAAAATGATGGAAGGGGTTCAAACAACCCAGTAGAGCTTTCAACATTGATATTACTCTTTAAAAAATCTCATGAATGTGGATTGAGAGCTTTACAGGTATATGGGGATTCTTTGTTGGTGGTAAATTGGATGAAAGGAAAGCATTTGATCCTTAATGTGGAATTGCAAGTTGTGGCTCAACATTTGAGAGAGGTTGTGTCTATGTTTGAAAACTTTTTATTTGTCACATTTACAGAGAAATGAATAAGAGGGACAATGCACTGTCCAAGGAGGGTCTCAATTTGCCTATTGGGGAAGTCCATTGTTACTGTACAAATTGGTCTATGTGGGCACAGACTGGTCTCCCTAGACTTTGAAACTAAGACTAGAACAAAACATGATTGAATATATAACTTTCACTAGGTTTATGTAATAAAAAATACTAGCTAGCAAGAGCTCACACCTTTTAATCGGCGTTTTTCCTCACTAGTCGCAGTTTCCAACTCTGTCCCAAGACTTGTGAATGATAACATGTAAGAATACATAAGACAAAAAGAGTGAAAGAAACAATAGTATATTTTTATGAAACCTATGCAAATGATCAAGGAGAAATACAACAAAGATAGTCGAACATAAACAACCTTTGTGGGAACGAAACTATATTATTGTATTAATGATAATGGAAAGAGATTACAACCAAATCCGCCTTGATGTTGTGAAGCTCCTTCCAACAAGATCACTGCTCCAATACCCACAATGATTCCATGGAATCCATCACCATCAACAGACTCCTTTAGCTAAGATTGAATCCCTCAAAGACAAAGAATTACTAACAATCCTCTAATAACAAACCAGAAGCAAAGCTATCAATCATTATTCTCCATTAACTGGTCACTATTAGTCATTAACCCCTTCCTCATGAAAAAAATATCCTTTTCATAGATTGAAAAGGTGGTTAGGATGAGAAGTTAGGATCTCCTCAAATCAGGAGTACAGGTGATATCCAAACCGATTGGAGGACACCTCATATTCAAAGCTTCTCTTCTAGAAACTTCACGTATTTCTTCATTTTCTCTTCTTTTAGAGAGTTTCGCACCCTGTGAACCAGCAACCTGCGACACCGTTGCACCTGTAATGGTGCAACATGCGACACTTGAGAGTGTCACACCCTGCAGTGGTGCAACATGTGACACTTTCACAAAAAAGGCTTTAATGATTCTTTTTTCATGAATGACCCATTTTGCATGTTTTCCTTCTCTCAAAGAAAATTTCTTCTTCAACAATCATAGCTTGTATGCTTTGGACGATAGAGGATAAGTGAACATCATCATTTGCGACAAAATATTGTGTAACAGAATTCCCCCCAAAGTATGAAGCTAGAAGGGGTGATAGCTAAACTACTTTTCCATGTGGATATTGAAATAGAGAACTCATCAGTTGAAGACCTGTCAACAACAAACAAGGAATCACAGTATCATCTTTGAGGTAGGCATTCCCATACTTAGAATATAAATGAATCAAATAATAGATGTTTACATGCAAATATCCTTGTCATGTATGAGAGATCATGGCCACCAAATTACACCATGGATCCATGCCAAAATGTTTCAAATCTAAACTTAGCCACCGAAAATACACCATGGATCTATGTTATAAAGACTCAAATTTTTTAACATAGACACAAAACATACACTGTGGATCTATGCAAAAGTACATACTCAAAATACTCCATCACAACCTGGATCTGTTTGATAAGACCCAGGGTCTTCATTTCCACTGTGCCATAGTATGAATCTAACCACGTGAATAAAGGTGTTGAAGTCAAACATGGTAGAAACCATCTGATTACCGGTCAATGATGGCTACCATTAACAGATGCGAATGGAAACACCAATAATGACAATAGCCCTTAAGGTACATACTTAGTACATTCTATTGAGCGCGAATAAATGAGCTGAAGTCGAATACCCATAGAATCATTCGATCGAAGGTCATTGATGAAAACCTATCGTCGAAGATGAGGAAACTTTCTATTGAGGCATTTAAGTTCCAAGGTACTATAGAGTTTCTAAGCCATCTTCCTATATACTGTGCTGAAGTTGAAAGGAAGTGGTTCGTCGTGGGAGGGCCCTGATGTATCCCCCATCAATGACACGAAACATGTACAAATATTTGAAGTAGATAGATCATGGATTGTTGTATGACTGACTTAGGGATGGATGACACTGTAAAATGTTTCTTTCAACTGGACTTCTCATGAACATATGGAGGACACAAAAACTATCTTGAAAACATTGACTCAAAGAGGATCACATACCAAAGTGTAGACTCATGGAGGAATATGATCAACAAGAGACAAATGGATTTCCCAACCTTGGCACAAGGAGTGAAAGGGTGTCATGTTCAAGAGTGACTAGCTGCCAAAGATTAATACAGATTTTATACAAGTTCCCTTCCCAAATTCCCCCCCACCATTTCTGGCGAGTATCTCTTTATTTTTACACAAAATTGGGGAGGATAACATATTCTTGTACTATAAGCTCATCCTTTGGATGAGTCCTTCAGAGTATTTTTAACGAACCCTATGAAGGAGTGGTTCAATCCCATATGGGTCTTTCAATATAAATTTTACGAGTCCAAAGAAAGTAAACTCGATGGTTTTTCATGTTTAGAGAGTTTAAAAACACTTAAAGAAAACTACAAGATTAAATTTTTCATAATTTTAGTCTCCCAAACCCGAAAACTATAAAATAATACCTAGGAGAACTCTTTTAGCCATGATTTACTAGAGTATTCATTTTTCATAATTAATTGTACTTAGCCCGAAAAATGGTTAAACTAATACTAAATATATGCCCTTTAAAATCCTTTAACGAGCATGAAAGGAAACAAGTTCGCTCAACGATCTTTTCATGTTTAGGGAGTTTGAAAAGAGCTTAAAGGAGACTCCAAAGAGTTCTTTTTTCGTATAGCTTTTATGAGAGTTCGAAAAAGAGATAGAAGTATACTTGGTAACCTATTCTCATGTTTTAATGAGCATGAGAAAGAACGAATACTGAGCTCGGTAACCTATTCTCATGTATTTACGAGCACAAGAAAGAAAAAAGACTAAGCTCATAGTATAAAATACTACTATGTTACGATGGTAACAACCCCCAAGAAAGGATCACTCCTAGTAGCATGTCTCTCTAGAGCTATTTCCCCCCCAAACTGTGTGGTAGAATCTAGTGGCTTTGCTCCAACATGATGTCCAGAGGATGGATATCTGCCCCCCAAGCATCGTTTCCTTCGTTGACGCTTCTTCTTTCCTTGTTTAGGCATCTGGATACTAATAGGAATATTTGCATGAGGCGGAGGAAAATAAGGTTCAAGTACTCTATCTAGAGGAAGACTCGATTTGGAGAGAGGGGGGTTTGTTTCATTTTTTAATGAGCTTGATAGAGACAATGAACTATGCTCGCTAAGACCAGGTATTTCCAAAGGATCAAGTGATTCTAGGGATTGTTTCACATGAGTCAAAATTATGTCTATCTTGGTGACAAAAGGAGAAATGTCAGGTGGTGGGAGTGGGAAAGTTCCCATCAAAGATGAATCTTTCAAAATACCCACTCCAACATTCTCATAAGAAGATGGGGTTTTCTCTATAAAAGGAACACTATCAATACGTGAATCAGAAGTAAAGTAGGCGAGTTGGTCTACCATGACTATTTTTTCTTGATGAGGGAAACGCAGTACACGAAACAAGGTAGAAACTGCGACAAACATGGTATAAATCCAACTACGTCCTAGAAGAAGATTATAATCGAGCGGTGCATCAACAAATTCTAATTCAACAGTTACTATCTTACCTTCTAACTCAATTGGTAATGCATTAAGTACTCCAAACGGTTTAAATCCTCTATCGTCAAATGATTTTAATGTATTAGGTGATTGGTTAATCNNNNTAAATCCTCTATCGTCAAATGATTTTAATGTATTAGGTGATTGGTTAATCGAAGAACCAATATCTTTCCAATAGTTAAGAGACATTACACAGGCCAAGGCTCCTTCGTCTATAAAAATACGGAAAATAATATTTTGTCGCACAATGACTTGAATTTGAAATGTAAGTTGGCGAGGGAGACTTGTAAGATGAGTTTCCAAGTCAAAAGCTATTGTATTCACATCACTAGGGTCAATTCCACTAATGGACGAAAATAATGCTCTTCGTTGTGCAGGGAAAGTTTGGAGGACTTCGAGCACTGACATCGCAGAAGGAGCTTGAGCTAAATCTTCTACAATACTGTAGTTCTGAGTAGCTCATGCATGCATATTAAAAGATGAACTACGATCAACACCTTTTGGAGGTGGTCTAACCACTGTTTCTGAACTTGGTCGATTAATATGTAGAGGACCAGTATATAGTGGGGTAGACATTTAATATGTAGAGGACCAGTATATAGTGGGGTAGACATAGAAGGCTTCTCAACGACACTTCCATTCGAGGAAGGATAATATTTGGTTCGCGTTGTGAGTAAACCTCTTTATCTTTATTTGTTTTACACATAAGTACACAAGAGATTCCTGGACCAGAGGGTTGTTCTTGAGTAACCATTTGAGTCGTTTGAGATGGAAAATGATTGGTCAATACGACGTGTGCGGTTGAAGTTCCTTTAAGGAAACAATTTACATCGACACGATGCAGACAATATTTAGTGTAATGATACTCATTGCAAATGAGACAAGGATATTTATGTTTACGTTTTTCCTTATCTTCACTAGGTGGAGTTTTCAATTTTTCTTGTGGTTGGGCATTTTGTTTTATTTTTCCTTTTCCTTTTTTCTTATTTCCAGTTTGTTGAGATTTAGCAGTTGGTGTAGATTGAATCGTGTTGACCTCAGAAGTGTTAATAGGAGTGGAAGGAGGTGTAGTATTTGGAGTAGTCGTAGTGGTGGGAGTTGTCTTGGGGTTGGAAGTTGTGGTAGAAGTCTTACTTTTATTCTCTTGATTAATACAATTAATCACACCATTAACAACATGAGATCCCACAAGACGTGTTGGGTTTGGATTTGTCGATGAGCGAGGAGCGTGAGGAATCATATTGTATAATGTGTCAGTCTGAGAATATACCAAATCAAGACACCGATCATGACTAATGGCTTGTTCTTCAATAACTACTCCTCCCATGGAAACATCTCGAGTGATGGGTCCTAGAAGATATTTAGTGAACCATTTAGCTAACAATTTATCAGGAATGTGAGCTTTGATTATTCGTATTCGCCTTATCCACTCATGAATATGATTGGAAATATGAGTAGAGGCGGTTTGTTGAAGTGAAGTTAAAAGTTTAGTATTTCTTTGATATCAAATAAGTATTTGAAAATGTGTGAGGAAGGCCATGGATAGTGAATTAAAGTCATGAAATAATCCTCCAGGTAATTCGATATACCGGTAGTTGAAAATGTGTGAGGAAGGCCATGGCTAATGAATTAAAGTCACGAAATAATCCTCCAGGTAATTCGATATACCACTTAGCTGCGGTCCTTGTAAGATTTCTTTGGAAAATACATAGGCGTATAGAATCATCCATCAATGAGTTTGATGAACACCAAAGATGGAAAGTCATAACATGATTATTAGGATAATCTCCTGATTTACCATCGAACTTTGGAATATTCAAGGATAATTTGGCAAGAATAATTGGCCAAAAAGGAGAGTGTGAAATGGGATCATTCATTAATCGAGACAAGTCAGGTAAATCCAAAATGGCTAAAATGGAAATTTTCGGTTAACTTCAGGATACTGGTAACTTTGAGGAGGAAGTCCTATCGGAATACCAGTAGGACCATAAGAAACTTGTAAAGGTGCATTATATATTGATCTCGTTGCAGTTTGTTGTTGGGGGTTTTGGGACATATAAGCAAGGTTAAATTGTTGATTAGGCATCCCTCCTTGAGGATGAATACCCATTTGACCAGATTGACTCCATGTAGGGTTCACGGTTCCTAGAAAAGGTTGCCAGGGTTTAAGACTTTGGAAAAAAAGGTTAGAGGGTCTAGCTTGGGTAGTTATGAAATTTTTTTCGTAGGATTGAGACATGGGAAAACATAGTTAGAGGGACTTGCGTGATGGGTTCCTCCACCTGAAGGGATTGCCAAGGTAGCTTGCCCCCTAGGCTGTTGTTGTGTTCCAAGATTCCAAGATGGTCCTATAACTTGTGATCCAGTAAAAGGTTGACCCATAACAAGGTTTTATCCTCCAACTAAAGGTTCCCGCCAACCTGAATTTGTGTCCCAACATAAAAATGAGATTTGGAAGGATCTTGACTACTTTGTCCTATAGGAGGGTTCGATACTCCTAGTGAAATATGGGTATTATTAGGAACATGGCCACTAAGAGCATTATATCCGGGAGAAAGTGATTGACCTTCTCTAGGAAGAAGCAGTGTCCCAATGAGATTCTAATATGTTGAAGATATACTAGCTTGAAAAGGTAGAGTTTGCGTAATTGTCATAGCATTATTCAATTGAATAGGAAGGACAAGACCTGCCCCACTTGATATTTGACTTGAGATAGTAGTATTATTACTTATTTTTCCCATAGGATGATCTAAAAATGAAGAAGACTTGAAATACTTGAAATTATTGCAATGTAAATGTTATGTGTTTAAAGCAAGTGGATCAGTTTGCAACACATAGAATAAGGGATTATTCATGCAAATTACACATAGACAGCAGCATAATCAATGAA
>CBVK0102164807.1:0-13616 GCA_900067695.1 Picea abies
TATATATATATATATATATATATATATATATATATATATATATAATTTTTAAAAGAACTTGTAGTTTAATATGTTTTTTTAAAGTTTTCCACTTTGTTTGTAATCATCATTTTTTTTTATTGAATGCTTCAATAATTAATAAGAAATGAAGATGTGAGGATATTTTTTTTTTCATTTTAGTTAAGATTATGTGTAGTATATGTTTTTTATTGTATTTTTAAAAAATTATTTCATATTAAAAATTACTTTTAAAATATATTCTACTTTTATGAGTAAACTTATGAAGTTGATGGTGAACTTGTAGAAGATGTTGAACCCCACTGTGGTGAGTTGCATGTAGATAATGATGATTGTAATGAAGAAATTGACATTGACGTAATGTATGATGAGGAGAGCATGTCAAATGAAGATTGGTTGAAGATCAAGTAGGAAATACAATATATTGATAATTAGCTAAAGGTAAGAGGACACCTTCTGGAAATAATGAATGATGATGATCTGCATTGATAGCGAATGTTGTAGAGGAAATCGAAGTTCACGTGTTAGATGATGTTGTAAACAACATCAATACTGAAGCTGCAAAAACAGTGCGAGCATGGAGAAAACAACAATGAAGAAGAGCACCCAGCACCCACATGCAGTGCCAAAATATTTTGAAGATTTGAAGTTCCTTGAAGAATGGCTTGAAAATCCACTAATCACTGAAGACTACATGGTCATTGAAGAAGAAAACTACATTGGAGAAGAAGATGTTGAAATTGAAGAAATTTTTATGAAGCAAAGCCTTGAGGAAATCAAGTTCTGTTATGAACTTATTTTGCAACAAATTCATGATCAAAAGATGAATGGTGAAGAGCAAAGAATCTAGAATGATATGTGGTAGCAGTTCACATACAAACAATTTTTCAAAGAAAAAGTTGAAGAGGACAAGCATGTGCAATCTGAAATAATTTTCAAATTGATGACAGACACCAACAAGAAGATGAAGGATAAGAAGATGAAACATGTAATTTTCAGTAAAAGAGGAAGACTTAAATTGAAAATGCATATAGGATTCAGAATTTGGAAAAGGAGTTGAAACAAAACTCACTCATACATGGAGTTGAAACAAATTTGAAGGTTTTGCTTGTATTGTCCTTTCTAATGTTTGTAAGCCAAATGTTATAGTTAGGAAATGATTAAAACTTATTCCTAGATTAGTGTTTGAGTGGTTTTTAGATCCACCAATTTAGGAAATTGTTAGGGGTTATCCTAACTGTAATGACCCTAATTGGATACATGCTTAAAAATTATAAAGCAAAATTAATTAAAGAAAATAAGTGTGATTACTTAAGTAATACTCTAACTACAGATCACATTTAATGACTTGAGAAATAAGTTTAAAAGATCAAAGGAAAATGTTAAAAAAAAGAGAGTGTTGCGTATGCAGAGAGGGAGCCTGATAGTCCCGAGAAGATAGAATATTAATGGAAGGAGTATGGCGGGCGACGGGGGTGGTTGTGGAGTAAGGGCATGATTCGGTCGGGAGGAATAAGGGGGGAAAAGACGGGGATGCGTGCACCATTCGTGAGGGGGGGGAATGGTTACGGAGAACTGTTTTGCTATCTGCAGAGAGCCGAGAGCTTTACCGTGACATGGGTGCTCAGATTGAGGCATGAGATTTACTGGTTGTGCAATATTGATCAGGGAGGCACCAAGTTGCTGGAGGCTTTGGGCACGGGGGCCAGGATATCCATAGATATCCTGGAGCTAGGTCGTTTTCCTAGTTGGTAGGGTGGATATTAGTTTTGGGCAGTTATTTTCTGTGCCTGTGGCAGGACTGAACTGTGCAGCAAGGCAGCAAGGTAGCAGGCAACATAAATTAGCATCAGAACCAGGTACTTTGTCAAGTTATGTATTTATTTATTTCTGCCATGAATTCAGTATTTAATGATAAATCTAAGCTACTAAAGTTTCTGTTAACAAAATAAATATTATGCTTGAAAGTTATTGTTTCAGTTTATTTCGTAAAAGGTTTATGAGACTTAATGATGTTTGTAAATATATGGGCATTACATATGGTATCAGAGCTTCTTAGTTCGAAATATGGAGCCTAAGGGACGAAACCCGGAGTGTTAACTCCAGCCACATTTCAACTATAAGCAAAACATGTTCAGTTTGATTTGTTATGACCGAAACAGTAACGAAAATGCACTTAGGATAATACTCCTACGTGAAACCCACGCAAATAAGCTTATATATCACAAGCAACAGTTTTAGATAGAACCCTGTAACTAGATCATATATGGTCACTACAGTTGTAGTCTGAACATTTGAAGGAATCCCTTTAAATTAATGGCAGCAAACCGGATAATGCGAGGGATCACCTTCCACAAAATGACTATCCTTAAAACGAGAGGAATAAAGCTATTTAGCACAAGAAACAGAGATGATAACTTAGTTTTATTTTGAGGATTACTTGTCAATGAAGTTTAGGGTAGAATAGACACCTGAAATCGACGAAAATGTCGAGGGAAAACTTCTATTGAAGGCTTGAAGAGTGGGAAATTTAATAACTACACGAACTACACTAAATAAAATGAAAGCAGATAATTGCAAGACCCGGGAACGAGCTTTTACGTGGAAGAATGGATGTGAGCCGTCGGATCTCACCTAGAAATCCCATTAGCCGTTAGATTTAGACAAGTTGCACGAGGTTTAAGCCCTAGCGTGCATAGGAGGAGTCATCAGGAAATCTGAGTCATTGAGGTTTTGCGAAATCCCGAGAATGGATCCTAGCCATTGATCTCGGCAGGATGCGTGTCAGTAGATCTCGTAGAGTCAGAGATCGACATATCGGGGTTTCCGAAGTCATGAAACTCTTGCGTAATGAAATCGCGATCCACGATTTCTCGATACGACCGGAGCCGTTCCATTTGAGGGACGCGTGTCGCAGATCCGGAGAAAGTCAGGGATCAGGAATCCTGTAGACATAGGCACATTGGTATCAAAATCCCGAAACCGCGAGAAGCGATCTGGACCGTCCATTTGGAAGGACACGTGGCAGAGATCGCGTGAGAGTCAGGATATTGGCCATCGGGAAATCGATGTTCTCGAGGTCATGAGAACTGGGACCTCGAAGGTCTCGAAAGCCCGAGAGTCAATCAGGACCGTCCACCTTCAAGGACAGGTGGCAAAGTATCAGGTGCTATCAGAGTTTTGTTCATCGGAGAATCGGGGATTCCGCAGATGTAAGACTTGTGAAGGTTGAAATCGCAATATGCAATTTCCCGATCAGATCTCGATCGTCCATTGTGTAGGACATGTGTCAGGAGATCCTGCAAAGTCAGGGATCGGGAAATAGAGGTTTTCAAAGATAAGGAAATTGCGTCGCTGGGAATCATGATCGGCGATATCTTGAACGTGACGTAAGAAAGGTGGGACCCCTAGAGTCAGAGTAAAGGACAGGTGTCCATCATCGAGAAGAGTCGAGAAATCCATGGGAAAATCCCGATACAATCAAAGCTGTCCATTTGTGGGATAGGTGGCAACCATCAATAACCCATCGGAAAATCGGGAATCGATGTATCGGGGATTTCGTGGACACGAAACTTTTGCATTTCAAAACCGTGAAGTCTGAAAACCCGAAACAGCGAGAGGCAATAAGGACCGTCCATCACTTTGGATGCGTGTCAGAACCTGGAAAGAGTTGGGAATCGGGGAATCGGAGTATTCGGGCACACAAAAATCATGTCACACGGAATCGCAAAACGCAATTTCCTGACGAGATATGAACCGTTCATTTGGTAGACAGGTGTCAGCAATCTAGGCAAGGTCGGGATCGGCGTATCGGGGTTTTCGAGACCACAGAACGCTCGCAGGTTGGAGTCACGATCCGCGATATCCCGACGAAAGTTCTGAGCCATTCATTCCGAGGACACATGGCAATGATCGGAGCCATCGGGAAAGGTCCCGATGGGAGGTCATCCATCGGGCCATCGCGCATCGGGAAATCATGATTTTAGTGGACGAGCGGCTCATGACAGTAAGAATCGCGAAACCCCAAATCCCGATAAGGATAAGACCGCAATCACAAGGAAAGGTGACGTGCACCACGGGCTTAGCTTGGAGGGCTAAAGCGCTAGGAACATATCGGGGATCGGAGAATCACGAGTCCTAAGGAATTGTGAGGCTTGACAATGAAAACCCCGAAACCCCGATGAAAGATAGGGTGAGGGTCACGTGGAACGCCGGTCATACGAGAAGGGTGTCTAGCCCGAAGGGCTAGCACATAAAATGCCATATCGGGAATTTGAGGGAACAGGAATTCTCGACTTTAGGGAATATGAAACCTCGAAGCCCGATAACAGGATTCCTAAAGGAAATTTGGGTGTGGTCCCAGGGCAGAGAACGTGAAGAAATGGGGAAGACCTGAGGGTCGGGTATTGACCGGTGACTCCAAGGGAAATTCGCAGAGCCGATCGGCTCGGTTGATGAAGATGAAAGGTCCTGTATACACATATAACTACATACATACGCATATAACAACAAGTTTACACAGGTGAATGAATTTTTTTTATTTACAAAGAAAATAAACCAAAAGAGAACAACAAAACTTGTACAGAACGGGAATTTCAAGCAAAATCATTTTGTTCAAAAGAGGAATTTACCATTCATTACCACGGCGTAAGGATGGTTGTGCAAATCCTCAATTTGAATAACCCCACATTCTTCATGAAGGTACTGAAACCATGACTGAATCGTACCCTTACCATAGTTGAGGGCGAGCTCTGCAACGCGTACAGACAGGGGATTGATACCCAATATTTCAGAGAGACTGGACTGCAGGTTCTGGATCGTGTCAGTGGCCATATCACTACCCTCGGTTACTGTAAAATGAAATGGATCACATACAACATTAACCAGCTCTAGCGAAGTGCTCAGAACGATAGTGAGGATGTGAGCCATGGCAAGGGAGATTCTGGAAACCTCTGAGCAGAGCAGAGGCAGAGCTATGATGGGAAAAGACTGCTGCAAGGCAAGTCCTAGCGGATGAGAAAGTCGGACGGGGTAAGGACGCGTGGGGAGTTCGAAGGAGCTAACAGGTGTAGGATGGAGAGGTTAGATACGATGGAGTTTGAAGAATCCAGACAAGCACGTGGTACCCATGCGTGCCCAAATTTTGTGTGCACGTTTAAACTAATTTGGTTATATACATTATAAATTATTAGGAATAATATAAAATAAATTAAATAATTTGGTATAATTAATTTTATACATATAAATAAGGTTAAATTAGTATAAATAATTTATATATATATAAAAGACAAGATAATTTTACTTAAATTTAAGCTAAGTTAAATTAGTATAATAATATCCTTAAAAAAAAAATTGTTATTTAATTAAGTGTAAGGTTAGTCTACCTTAAAGCTATTTAACGATGATTAAGACTTGTGGTGCATACACTAGGAAGTGATGAGTAAAGAACAAGGCTAATGTAATCACAGGGCGAGGAAACCAATAGTTCTTTTGCAAGAACGAACAAGCCAAGCTTAGATGCTTAAACCTTACCCAAACTGAGCCAATTCCCCTGATGGAGTAATGTCTGTTTACAGAAAAGTAAAGAAAACTTATGCCCAGCCCTGTTTCGAAGTTTAAGTAGCACGAAATTGAGACATCTTTGAACTCACCCAGAAAATTTTGGGGTTGATGCAGGTTAAGTCGTACAATATGGCCAGGACTCGAAGGGGTCGAGGCAAGGGAGCATCGACACGGGCACCACCAACGACACCCACACCATCACCACCACCGACACCACCAACACCCCCAGCACCACCGCCCGAACTAGCCTTCATACTGCACTCGTTGGAAGCCATTAACGAGACTTTAAGGGGGTGCCAACCCACAGGGGATGAAGTGGAACCCTCACCATCTGGAACCGGTAATCTAGAAGCTTCAAGGAACTCAAGGGGAGAAATTCCACCTGGAGACATCACACGAGAGTTACAGAAGATCAAACTTCCAGAGTTTGCCAGAGGTCATGCCAGTGAATGCGCTGAAGCATGGTTGGAAGGCATGACAAGGTGTTTTGCCTTAAGGGATTATACGTCCAATTCAAAAGCCAAGATTGCAATTTTCCAGTTAAGGGACAGCGCCTTGAACTGGTGGGGAAACTTAGAAAGACAACTACACCTTACCCTAGACACAGTATCTTGGGAACTTTTCGAGGAGAGGTTCCGAAGGAAATATATACCAGCATACTACAAGGAACAACAAGTAGGGGCTTTTCATGCCTTAATACAAGGGAATAGGATAGTAGAAGAGTATGAGATCAGATTTATGGAATTGATCAAATATGTGTCGTATATAGATACCGACCAACGACAGGCAGATCCCTTCATCTATGGATTGAACCCTAATATAAGAGCCATGGTACGGATGTGGAAGCCATCTTCAATAGCAGAGGCGGTAGGAAGTGCGCGTTACGCAGAAGAACACATAAACTTAACAAGGGGTGCAAGATCGACATTTCCTTATCGCCTTGGATTTGTAGGAAAGACCCCAAGGACATTTTCAAGGGGAGGGGGCTCAAGGCCACCACCTTATGGTAACAGAGGCGTACCAAGGACAGTGACTGCAGGGATTTCAGTGGCAGCTAGTGCCACGTCTCATTCATCGCCAACGGTGCAGATAGGCCCACGACAATTGCAGGGAACAACTAGTAGGGGCAAGGGTTCCAGGGGGAGGAACTCATTTCAAGGACCGTCACATAACAGTGCACCGGTTGCATCTCATATTACTTGTTGGAGGTGCAAGGGACCCCATTACTAGCGGGACTGCGCCGAGTTACAAACAGGGTTTGTGCATAGAGAAGGAAAGGCACCAATGGGGAGAACAGGTAGCAACCACCAGATTTACGCAGCGGTTAACAACCACCAGGCTGAACATCAATCCACCGTAGTGGAGTCGACAGGTACGCTAAATCATATTAATGTTAAAATTTTGTTTGATTCTGGTGCGACAGATAGTTTCATTTCACCATCTGCATTAGAAAAGAGTGGGCTGGTAGCCTACGAGCATGATGACTTTAAACAAGTCGAAATGGCTTTGGGAGAAAAACAAGCTGTAGGACCCAGTGTTGATAATTGTATAGTAGACCTAGGAGTGTGCACTACCAGGTTGAAGGTATACGTCACTGCTCTGGGGACGTATGACCTAATTATTGGAATGGATTGGCTAGCGGATCATCGAGCTTTAGTAGATTGTTTAGCAAAGAGGGTGCTTTGTGTAAATGATGAAGGAATACCGGTAGAGATCCAGGGTGTACAGAGAAAAGTGTCATTACGCTTTATATCAACTATGAAGGTCAAGCGATGCTTGAGGCAAGGGTGTTGACATTATGTAGTGGAAGCAGTGAATGAAAGGAAGGGAGCCTCATTATATCAGTACCCAGTACTGTCAAAATTTCAGGAGGTTTTTCCAAACGAGTTACCCAGATTACTTCCGGAGAGGGAGCTTTATTTTACTATTGAGCTAAAACTTGGTGCAGAACCAATATCCAAGACTCTGTATCGAATGACAGTGCCAGAACTTTGTGAATTGCAAATGCAGTTGAAGGAGTTACTAGACTTAGGGCTGGTAAGGCCTAGTGTCTCACCTTGGGGCGCACTAGTAATTTTTGTAAAGAAGAAGGACATATCCTTACGATTGTGTATAGATTACAGGGATTTAAACCGTGCTACGGTGAAGAATAGGTACCCAATGCCACGAATAGATGATCTCTTCGATTAGATGAAAGGAACAGTGGTATTCTCAAAGATCGATTTGCGATCTGGATATCATCAATTAAGGATTAAGGAAGGTGATATCCAGAAAACTGCCTTTCGAACTCGGTTTGGACATTACGAGTTTGTTGTGGTACCTTTCGGATTGACCAATGCACCAGCAGTATTCATGAGTCTCATGAACGGAATATTCTGGAAGTACTTAGATCGATTTGTACAGGTTTTTCTTGATGACATACTCATATATTCCAAGAATGAAAAAGAACACAAGGAACACTTACGAATAGTGTTGTCTTTCCTTAGAGAGAACAAATTGTATGGGAAGTTGTCGAAGTGTTCCTTCTTCCAGAAGGAAATCCACTATTTAGGTCACATCATTTCAGGCAAAGGAATCTCCGTGGACCCAGAAAAGGTAAGGGCCATTATGGAATGGCCAGTGCCAAAAAATGCCAAGGAGGTGAGAAGCTTCATGGGGTTAGCAGATTATTACCGGAGATTTGTGGAAGGATTCTCAAAAGTAGTGAAACCCATCACCACTTTGCAACGCAAGGGGGTCAAGTATGAATGGATAGAAGAATGTGATAGTGCATTTAGGGAGCTTAAGAGATTACTAACTAGTGCGCCAATTCTTCGAGTGCTAGATATGGAAAAGGACTTCATGGTCTGCACGGATGCCTCGAAACAAGGTTTGGGGGCCATCCTGATGCAGGATGGAGGAGTGATAGCTTATGCGTCACGAAAGTTGAAGAAGCACGAAGAGTTATACATGACTCATGACTTAGAGTTGGCAGCTCTAATGCTAGCTCTGAAACTTTGGAGGCACTATCTTGTGGGATGAAGTTTTGAGCTCAAGACAGACCATCAAAGTTTAAAACACCTCTTCACTCGAAGAGATCTGAACGCCAAGCAAAGGCGATGGAGTGAGTTTATGAGTGAGTATGATTTTGGTATTTCTTATATAAAGGGAAAGGAAAATGTAGTCGCAGATGCCTTGAGTAGGAGACCACGTATCTTCTCCTTGGTGACCTTAACGGTCAGTCTGAGGGAACAAGTGTTGACACAACTACTAGGAGACAGTTGGTATTTATAGGTTACTTCAAACCACTAGAACGGGAGGCAGATAGACCCAAAGTATGAAGGATATAATCTGGAAACAGATGGATTGTTAAGATATCGAGGAAGGATGTACATCCCTGAGAATGGGGATATTCGAAACATCATACTGAAGGAAGCCCATAGATCACTTTATTGTGCGCATCCGGGAGTAAAGAAAATGTGTACACAGATATGAAGAAACTCTTCTTTTGGGCAGGCATGAAGCGCGATGTAGTCCATTTCATCGCCAAATGCCTAGAGTGTCAACAGGTGAAAGCTGACCACCATCACCCGACAGGCCTCCTACAACCACATGATGTCCGGATGTCCAAGTGGGAAGTTATCTCTATGGATTTTGTGGTGGGATTGCCGCTCACATCTCATAGACATAATGCCATTCTTGTGATAGTGGACAAGTTAACCAAGAGTGCTCATTTCATTCCGGTTAGAGACACTTACGATGTTGCAGATGCAGAACGAGTGTTCATAAGCGAAGTTGTCCATTTGCATGGGATACCCAGGAAGATTATTTCAGATAGGGACTCCAGATTCACATCTAGGTTTTGGACAAGTTTACAGTCAGCATTGGGGAATCAATTGAACTTAAGCACAACTTATCATCCTAAAACAGATGGGAAAACGGAGAGAGTAAATCAAGTCATGGAGGACATGCTTAGGATGTATGTAATGGATAATCAAACCCAGTGGGAGAAGTACTTACCTTTGGTAGAGTTTGCCTACAATAACAGTTATCATAGTTCCATTAGAATGCCGCCCTACGAAGCTTTGTATGGGAGGCCATGTAGAATGCCATTGAGTTGGGATAGAATAGAAGACAGAGTAACAGTGGGGCCAGAATTAATTCAAGAAATGGAGGAACAGGTGACTTAGATTAGGCAGAGATTAAAGGAAGCACAGGATAGGCAGAAAAGTTATGCAGATGCACACAGGATCGACTGAAATTATGAAGTGGGAGATCAGGTTTTCATTCGAATCAGGCCTAATAAGAGTACCATACGGTTCGAGAAGGGGAAAAAGTTGTCACCTCAGTTTATAGGGCCATTTAGGGTCCAAGAGAAAGTTGGATCTGTTGCCTATCGTCTCGTACTGCCACCCCACTTGCATAAAACTCATAATGTATTTCTTGTATTTGTTTTACGTCATTATGTTGTTGATGAATCACATAAACTAAATTGGAAAGAATTGCAGGTATCGGACGTGGGAACCCTCACGGTCGAACCGTTATGCATATTGGACCTAGAGTCCGACAGCTCAGAAACCGTTTGGTAGACCAAGTTAAGGTCCAGTGGGACAGGTATAGTCCAGGATCTGCTACTTGGGAGGACGCCGAGACACTACGGCAAGACTATCCATCACTATTTGTACCACTTCGAGAACATGTTTCTCAAAGGTGGGATGTATGTAACACCACCTTTTGACTTAGACAGCCAGGATTACCTGAGGCTATACACATTATTTTCTAGTCACAGTGAAACTATTAAGAGATACACTTAAACCACAAAATTTATGAACTTTTATGTGGATATGAACCTTATGAACTTTTAGATGTCGATGATGATGATGCATGCAATGCGATCTATTTTTGTGAATGTGAACTTTATGAATGTTTAAATTCTATTGATGATGAAGTATATGATGAGCCATATTATGAGAAAGAGAAATTGTTGAATGTTTAAATACCATTAGCATGATGTTGGATACGATGAAACCTATTTTGGTAAATGATAATCTTGTGAATGTGTAAAAAGTATGAATTATGGGATACTGTGAAATCTAATTCAATTGGAAAATTTTGATGTTAATGTATTGGCACAGGGATACCCAAATTGAAATGATGAAAGTATGCAATTATATGATGTTAATGCATAGAAATGTATGAGTTGGTGTTGCAGACTAATCTGTAGGTTATGGGCTATGAAATAACCAAGTGATAATGATGATGAGACTGGATAATGGGACCACTGATCGGGAAACATTATGGTATGAATAATGTACATGAAAATTATATTGATTTGAATGCATTGCTATGATACATGGACTATTGCGTGATTTCGGTACTAACCCTACCCAAAACCAAATAAATGATGACAAAACCTCTAGCAACACGGTGCCCCTGTGTGTTCCATTTTAGGGTGTTGACCCTGGTTCTGCTAGGAGGGGTGGAGGTGTTTCCCACCGTGTATCCTCCGAAACCTGAAGTCCTGGGAGGACGGTGCTGGTTCATGCTCCCCAGATGTGTGATGAGGACTGCCAGTTGCTTGCTAGGGAATCTTGGTCAAGTGAGCGACACTTCCACTTACGAGTTTTATTTGGAGTTATGTCAGTATAGCTGACGCTCCAAGATAGTCTAGCAGAGGACGGATAGGATGGGAGATGGAAGTAGGATAGGAAGGAAGGATGAGTAGAATAGCTGAGACTTTACAGGGATCTGTCTGGTGGTGGGATTTGATGAAGAAAATATGTATATAAATATTCATTATGATGTAACTAAACCTCAGTTGTTTAAAATAAATTATGGAACCGGATAATTGAGATTAAAAAAATTCTTCAACAATTGATGATTGTTGTCTTTTATGAAAGACTAGTTTTGCTGACTGGATTGAAAGCGTACATAAATTATTAAAGAATGATAGTTTGATTATTAGTACATGCACGAGGTTTACATGTACTAGCTACACATGCATTCCTTGTACATATACAATAGTATGTATGGACTTATTGATTTACTTACTGATATTGTCAAGTTATTTGTTGTGAATGTATGAACCATGCCTTTTCATTGTAACATCAGATGCCTTAACTTCGGGACGAAGTGTCTTGAAGGGTGGGTGTATGTAACGACCCTAATTGGATACATGCTTAAAAATTATAAAGCAAAATTAATTAAAGAAAATAAGTGTGATTACTTAAGTAATACTCTAACTACAAATCACATTTAATGACTTGAGAAATAAGTTTAAAAGATCAAAGGAAAATGTTAAAAAAAAAAGAGGGTTGTGTATGCAGAGAGGGAGCCTGATAGTCCCGAGAAGATAGAATATTAATGGAAGGAGTATGGAGGGGGACGGGGGTGGTTGTGGAGTAAGGGAGTGAGTTGGTCGCGAGGAATAAAGGGGGAAAAGAGGGGGATGTGCACACCATTCGTGAGGGGGGGGGAATGGTTGCGGAGAACTGTTTTGCTATCTGCAGAGAGCTGAGAGATTTACCGTGACATGGGTGCTCAGATTGAGGCATGAGATTTACTGGTTGTGACATATTGATCAGGGAGGCACCGAGTTACTGGAGGCTTTGGGCATGGGGACCAGGATATCCGTAGATATCCTGGAGCTAGGTCGTTTTCCTAGTTGGCAAGGTGGATATTAGTTTTGGGCAGTTATTTTCTGTGCCTGTGGCAGGACTGAACTGTGCAGCAAGGCAGCAAGGTAGCAGGCAACATAAATTAGCATTAGAACGAGGTACTTTGTCAAGTTATGTATTTATTTCTTTCTTCCATGAATTCAATATTTAATGATAAATCTAAGCTACTAAAGTTTCTGTTAACAAAATAAATATTATGCTTGAAAGTTACTGTTTCAGTTTATTTCGTAAAAGGTTTATGAGACTTAATGATGTTTATAAATATATGGGCATTACACTAACCTATATATTTGTATGCAATTTATCAAATTGATATCGAGTTTGTGTGAGAATAGTCTCACTTGAGTTTGTGTGAGAATAGTCTCACTTGTGATGCGCCCTTGTGGACTCTCTGCTATTGAGGTTAATTGATCTCAATTTTTTAAGTATTTAAAGCATTGATTATGCCAACGTTTATAGCCTTGTAACTAACTCCAATATGTAAAATATCCCACCTTTTTCCTGCTGTCATCGAGCTATGGTCAACTCATTTCCATTCGTGGTCTGCCGGATTATGGCATTTGTAGGTGCCTTATAAATTGAGAGTGGTGAGAGTGATCAACACCCATTAGCATCGATTATGCCAATGTTAACCGCCTTGTAACTAATTCCAATATGTAAAATATCCCACCTTTTTCCTGCTGTCATTGAGCTATGGTCAACTCATTTCCGTTCGTGGTCTGCTGGATTATGGAATTTGTAGGTGTCTTATAAATTGAGAGTGGTCAGAGTGATGAACTCCCATTAACGCTTGGACAAGACATTGCAGTGTCATTCTTCATGTTGAATCTATAAATAACAGCAGCGGTGGAGAAGTGGTTCAAGACCGAGTATAGGAAAATATTGAACCCGCTCCATTTTTACAGCATAAATTCGAAGAAGCATTGGCCCAGTATGTTCATAAAACCGAAGTCGTCAACATCTTCAGCAATCAATTGCCAGCCATAAGGGTGCCATATTGTGGACTAGGTAAGCAATTTCCCCTCCCCTGCAAGTCAAATCCAATTCCAGGTAAATAGAATGCTACTACATTCACATTTAGAGTCATAGATATAACACGGTTCCACTCATGTTTACACCAGTAGTAAAATATAATGGGTTTTTTTTCAAATTGATAATTCATGAAACTTATAAAAAAAAATTAAAATAAAATTGCAATTACTAAATGGTCATTTTACAATATCCTTAAACTCAATTTACACTGCTTTATGTTAGCATTTCAACTTACGGATCTAGTCACTAATTTCAATAATGACTTTTTTATCATTATCAGTTTAAAAATTGAAAATCTATTGCATTTAAAAATGGATGGAAATTGTACTAAAAGGAATAAGACATTGT